>JAPYYV010012954.1:0-10066 GCA_030522625.1 Copidosoma aretas
GTTATAATTCCTCTCAGTGAACGCTGCTCGTTCCTCCAAATTCTCGGGGAACGCCAAACGTTCATCGTGTTTATAAGGGGAAAGTATCTTTCCGTGTACAGCTATACATTACGATTTAATAGCGGACAAAGTTAAGAAATATGTTTATTTTACAATTTGATATCCTTATAAACTAAAGACCACTAATATTAAAGAAACATTTCTTTTTCATGTTGGAAAATTATTTTGTGTATTGTAGGAGTTTGGGATTGTTAAATAACTCTACAATCGACTCAGTCTTCGATCTATACTTTGGAACAATTTTAACAACACTCAACTCAAGAGCTAATTGATATTTGTGGAATAGAAAACACCTCATTCCCGGATAAAGTTATCCGTTTTCAGATTGAATCGAATTATACTTTGGAACAATTTTACAAACACTCGACTCAAAAGCTAATAGATATTCGTGGAATAGAAAAAAACTCTTTCCGGGATCAAGTTATCCTTTTTCAGCTACAGTCAAGTTATTTATTAAAACATTTAGAGGCCCTCCGTGAGGCAAAAACAGTAGGCAAAAAGTAGGCAGAAGTAGGCAAGAGCACAGTAAAATTTTTAACAACTATAAAGAAAATAAGCATTAATACGATTGAACTTTTCAAAAACTTCATTATAAGCAAATTCTGAGAAAATATGAAAAAATATGCAAAAATACAACGAAAATGTCAAAATATGCAAGATATCAAAAAATGTCCATAACATGTATTTGCATATGCAAATATGCTTTCGCATATTATCCGATCTCTAGTTATTTTACTCGGGGTTAATTTATTCTTGTAGTTGATAGGAATGATTAATGGAGTAAATTTTTTACACAACATAATTTCACAAGACTGTAATGCTGAATCCAACAGTTGATATTAAATTATCAAAACACGTAGCATGAATTATTCAACCCATAATTTACGTTAAACTCTACTCTACAGCGATTGTATGTAATATAAATTACATAAGATAATGGCTAAAAATGATAATTTTTATTAAGGCTTTGCACTTTAACGAAAAGCATCACGAGTCATAGTTAACGTAGAATTATATACTATAACCTTCGGTCACCCCAGTAGGAAAAATGTACCATTATTTCTTCCACTAAATTACAAAAATCAAATTGTTAATCAACATAAGTAGTTAATAATTGAGTGGCACAAGTATACTTGGGTACCAAGAGCAATATCAAAAATATATAACATTTTTTCGCGATTAGGATATTCTAGTTATAATTTATTATAAACATTTTTCTTGTTTAGATGATTAAGTCCAAGCGCTTTTTAGTAAAGAGGGTTCATCTTTAACCTAAATAAAATTTACCGTCTTATTAAACTACCAAAGAGAATCTTTGCATAAATACATTTGTCGAAAGTATAGTAAGCTAAAAAGTAATATTCCGAAAAAAAAAATTGGGCAAATTACGAAAAATAAATTTTAAAAAACTGTTTTTCGTGAAAATAGCTCGTCAAATCGTACTTTCGGCAAATATTCTTATAGCAAACTCATATTGTCAACAACATCTATGTCATTAATGTACCAATGGAAATTATATTGATTAACGCAGTAAATTTCAATAAAATTCGTCAGTACGGGACAAAGCGATAAGCTACTTCGATTTCCGTTGTAGATAAAATTTGACCAGTATAAATATCATACAAAATCACTCGAAAAAAGTCGAACAACAGGAATCGATTCCTTATTGATTTCACAAATCAAGATCCGACTCTGAATAATCGAATTTTTTATCATAAGAATCGATTCTTGAGTAGAATCGGAATCATCTGTACCATCCCTAGTGTAATATCAGAGTAATCAGGATTTTTACTCACATCAAGCATTAGTTTTAAACAACAGTACAGGCTAATCGAAACTCATAATCAGAGACATGAGTCCGTACAAGGGGCAGGGGATATTAAGTATGCTACCAAAGAATACAGAAGCATATTTTCCACCGTATATTGTTTCATCAGAACAAGTAAGGACCACTATTTATTTTATTGAATGAACTGAGCAAGTGACCAATAGGATTAAATACTTTTATACTTGGTGTTAATAATTTATGTTAGTTAATTGCACACGTATATTTTTTTTTCTTCCTTATAGAAAAAGCTTTGTAATGGACGGAAAATCACATGTCGAGATAATATGTTATAAATACGTTTTGTGGACGTTAGAATCGATGTACATTACTCTCGCAGAAACCTCCGTCTGTCCGTCCGTGTGTATGTGTGTGTGTGTGGGTATGAGTGAGTGTGTGGATGTGTGTGTGTGTGTGTGTAATCAGTTGTATGTCAGAATTCTCTTGACTGATTATGATCCAGCAGGGCTTTTATTTTGTTTTTGGACTCCTATCACCTCTGATAAAAAAATTTATGTTTTGGTGTATTTTTTTTTAATTTTTTTATTTTATCGATTTTTTAGAATCGATTTTTTCGGAAAAAAGATTTTCATGCTATTTATTTTTATCAAATGTTATTTTACGATAAGAATTCTTACTTGTAAATAAATTTTACACAAAAAAACGTATTTAGTTGAAATTAGAAAAATAGTTTGTAGCTGGGTGTGCGAAGGTGTATGTAGGGAATGGACATAATTAGTCATATCTTAGGATTTCTTTGGCCGATTCTGATCCAACAGGGCTTTTTTTTGTTTTTTGATATTAATCAGCGCTGAAAAAAAGATTTGGATGATGTTGCATGTATTTTTTTTTAATTTGATTTTTTTGATTTTTCAATATCGATTTTTTCGGAAAAGTGGATTTTTAAGCTATTTATTAATATTTTAGAATATTTTACGATAAGAATTTAAGATCATTAAATTTTTCACAAAAAAAGTATTTAGTTCATTTTGAAAAAATTTAGTAGCTGGGTTTGCGTGAGTGTAAGCGAAAAATTTACATAATTGGTCATATCTTATCATATATTAGGTCGATTTTAATAATGACGGCATTTTTTCGTTTTAGGATACAAATTGCTTCTTGTTTTTTTTTTCGGACTCTCATCACTGCTGAAAAAAAAATTTAGTCTTGCTCTATATTGCTTCCTCATATTTTTTTATTTTCATTCTATTGATTTTTTAAAATCTATTTTTTCGAAAAAAATAATTTCAACGCTATTTATTGTTATTTTATAATGTTTTACGATAGAAATTCTGAAAGATCAAATAATTTTTTACAAAAAAACGTATTATGTCA
Source organism: Copidosoma aretas (assembly GCA_030522625.1). Taxonomy (NCBI): domain Eukaryota; kingdom Metazoa; phylum Arthropoda; class Insecta; order Hymenoptera; family Encyrtidae; genus Copidosoma; species Copidosoma aretas. The sequence goes on from JAPYYV010012954.1 coordinate 3,221, forward strand.
ACAAAAAAAAATTTACTAGCTAGGTGTACGTGGGTGTAAGTATGGAATGTATAAAATTAGTCATATCTTATGATTTATTCAACCGATTTTGATCGAACAGGGCTTATTATTTTTGTTTTAAAATTTCAACCCCCTATAAAAAGTAAAGTTTTGAATTTATCAATTGATTTTTTTCATATCGATTTTATTGGTTTTCGAAAATCAAATTTTCCAAAAAAGTTAGTTGTTGAGCTGATAGTTGTCATTTAAATATAACTTACGATAGAAATTCTGAAAGATCATTTAATTTTACACATACTTACTTATATTTAGGCTTATACTTTATTTTCCACAACATATTTTTTTTTACTTTCTGGTAGTTGACCTGTCATTTAAATAGTTACAAAGCTAATGTCGAAAACAGTTTTTAACATTAATGCTATAGGTATGTACAGTAATAATGTAACTTTTTTATATTTTAAAAAGGACTATACAATTATATTTGGTAAGATTTTATTTTCCAATGATTGGAGCTTGGGTAAAATTGTTACATTGTCAGTCTAGTATCCAAGCTGCTATGGTAATACTAAGTGTAATATCAACACTATTTCTCATCAGATAAATTGTCATTAAGTCAGATCATACACGTTCGACAACTGAAAAAAAAATTATATCACTTTGACTGACCGTATCCAAGGTATTTTAGCAGTACACGCAGTAGCAGTAGTTACAACGATGCCAAAACAGCATTTTCATTGGCTATTTTTGTAGAACTCGTCTGCTGAAATTGCACATCTTATTTGATTACTACTAAAGTGCATCAATGTCAAATAGGTAGATGAGCAACGCAGTAGTTTTGTTTATTTAAAAAATTTTTTTTTTTCCTATTAAAGAATAAGTTTGATTTAATTGGAGTCATATTTTTTAAAAATTAATATTTTGTCTACCAAAAAGATATAAAAATAGTCTTTAAGGTTATGTTTGGAAGTACCGCCTACTACTGGGGATATAAGTAAATCTCCTTTTATTTTTCACTTTTTGAGGTACCAAAAGTAACACTTATTTTTTCGTAGAGCACACCGTCCAGGAGCAATCAAATAAGTTCCAAGAAGACTTACTATTTGCCTTACTCATCCAAAAAGGCCTACGACACACCTAAAATTCTTACCCTGGGGAAGAGCTACAGTAGTGAGAACACAACAGACCAAAAATAAAATTGTTGCAATCTTCCAATTGTAGCTTGATTCTGAATAAAGTTACAGAATTTACTCTAAAGAAAATCGAGAGCGCGTAAAAAGACCTTCAATTTAAGCCCTCATTGAGTAAAAAATAATAAACTGGCCGGCCGTTATGGGCGATTTAAGTTTTAATGTTTAAATTTATTGTCACTAACCTTTTCTACTGTTTTAAGCTTTAATTCAAACCGCCCGTAGCTATCGCTATATTCAACATTTTTTACTAAACTTAAGCTTAAATTAAAGGTCTTATTACACGCTTTTGATTCTGTAATAGTCAATACTGTTGCTTAATCTAGAAGAAAGTTATAGTTAAAAGAGTAGAAGCATGATTTTAACGAATAATTCCATTTTTGCACTGTTGCGTTCTCACAGCTGTATCTTTTCCCAGAGTGAGAATTTTGGGTATGCCGCAGGCTTTTTCGGATAAGCAAGACAAAGACGAAGAGAATGAGTCCTGTTGGAATTCATTTGATTACTCCTGGACGGTATGCTCTAGGAAAACATCAGTGTAACTTTTGGTACCTCAAATGGTGAAAAATAAATGGAGATTTTCTTATATATGTAACAATAATACGATTGTAACGAGCAAGTTATACCAAAACAGCAGATAAAAATGCTGATTCAGCATCGTTGCAACTACCACTACCCGTACTGCTAAAATATCTTGGGTTTGGTCAGTCGGAGACAGAAAAGATTTTTTTCTGTGCAGTAAAGTACAAAACACATTGAGCCAAAAGACACAAATTTATATCGTAATCTTTCAAATAAATAATTAAAATACCATCAAGTACAAGTATTACAGAACATCCTTGTGTTTTCTATTTGAAAATATTGTTAGTCACCCAAAAAAATATTAGTATTTGATTTATAAATGAACTCTAAGGAAAAAAAATAGTTTCAGTTAACTTTTTACACAAAAAGCTTATGATGGTGACAAAATAGGTGGGGGAGGTGGACTAAAACGACAACTGTGTACTTAAACTTTGTAGCAAAACTACGAACGTTTTTTTCAGTCATACTGATCTCAGCATCAGCCCAGTACCTCTTTGCATTTTTATTAATTGCCTTGCGATTGGCTGTTAAAATAATGAATAGTCATCATCAGAGCTGTCGTTCGACTAGACTATCGTTACAATCAATGTCGCTGAAAAAAATAGTAGTTTTGCTACGAAATTAGATATTAAACTGTATGAGCATAGATCAAGTCAGAACATTATTTGGTAAAAAATGCAATGCAATGTTAAATAGTTGCGAACTTGTATGAATTACTACATATTTATTAATATAAAAAATTGGCAGTTTCAAATTATGGATTCCTTCTTCTTAAAATTATTTTTGATTTTAAGTGCCACCGAACTGTAATAAAAATAACATTATTTCTATATTGTACGTAAAATTACAAAGGCTCATATTACAAATGTGTAGGAGACATAGATTACTATTTTAAGGAAACTCAATGAATGTAACCATAAGGTATCTTATAATTGACGGATTAAAAGACACAATATTAAATGCCTATACTTAAAAGTCACAAATATATATGTCCATTCGGAGACAGTAGAGTAAATAAATATTTGAAAGATATATTATATGAAAATAACTAATCTGTTAGCTCGCTAATTGTATACTTCAAAGTTGCAAGATGACTAGTCATGGCAAAGCAGGCGAAGGTCTTGGAAAAAAAAGAGCCAAGCGCAATCGCAAGGTTCTTCGTGGCAACATTTAAAGCTGCTGAGATATCACCAAGCCCGCCATCTATCACCTTTTCCACTGTGGAGAAGTCAAGCGCATCTTTGGTCTAATCTACGATGAGATTTGTGGTGTGCCTAAGGTTGAGTCTGTATAAATCAGAAGCCGCGTATGCAGAACAGCGTGCGTAAGTATCCAGCTTCAAATCATCTGCTTTCATCAAGGGTTGATTGGATCAATTATAGAATTGTACTCATTTCTAGTCCTTTTCTTACCTTGCATACCTCTATTTCTGTATTTGAAAATATTTTATTTTATTGAAGACTGTATTCTATCCTTCTTTTTCGAAATCATAAGTTAAAAATCTCGTTCAAATGGAACATCTTGTACACAAGGGGATGCTATTTAACTTATAGTGTTGGTGGCACTACAAGATGTGTGCAGACAGTATCTATAGCAGATAGTAAGCTCGGACTTGACCTCGCTCGCTACACTCGTTTTACTTTGCCCGCAACTTAGTATCACTTCTTGAAACATGATTTGCCATTTGGATACGCAATTTGTGGCGAACACGCTGTCCTAAAACAAATGCCTGTTTTGGAGACAAAATAGATGTTAATATCAAAGACAAATTGATGCATCTAGAATAAAAAAATGGGACGATATGCTGCTTCGACTAAAAACTAACGTCCTTTGAACACTTCGTCAATCTCGAAATACTAATGCAGAATATTAAAAATATCAAATAATTATTACATTGCATTGTCTTTATTTACAGGATCAAAAATAGTAGAGTTTCTTACAAGGAAAAGAGATGGAACTTCCGCACCAACGTGATATGATATCTCGAGGTAAAGCCAAGAGGACATCACAGTCACGTTCGTGAGGGCATTCCGTTCCCCCTTCATGTAAGAAATACTACTTTTTCTATCCTTTGGGTTATAGTTTGTAATTTCACTGTTCTATTAAGGTGTAGTTAAAAGTACTTCTTTTTCGAGCCTAACCTAACCTTCGAACTACAAAATTCCGCCCAAGAGATGGAAAAAAAAAGATTTTGTAAATGTAATAGAAGAAACTTATGATTGCGGCTTTATTTTAAAAAGTACCCAAGGATCCCTAAAAGACGCACTTTACTATCGACAAGAAACACTCTCCATCCAGGGAATGTAGGTACTTAGTTCCCTTTATTTATTATTTGAATAGAATTTTTTAATACTGATTTGTGATATAAGCATTTTTCAAACTGCTGAATCTTATAACGTTTAATATTTGCTTAACTTTATATACTTACTATTTAGAAATTATATTGGTATATGAAAAAAAAATTTTAATACAATTAAACAAGTTGGGCTCAAACCCTTAACCTTATGATTATAAGTTAGTTGTGCTAACTACTGTGCCACCGAAGGCTTGTTGTCTTTTGAAATACTATATAAGCACTAAAAGGATTGTGTGCAAATTCATGGAAAGAGTCGTTATGCTTTAGTAGCATAGTTGGTAACGTATCTGATTGGAATGCGGGAGCTTTTGGCTCGATACTAATTCATCAAGAAACTTTAATATGCCTCAATTATATTTTAAAATCGTTTCTTCATTTATTTAATTGAATGTAAAAAAAATAAAAAATGTTGAGGAAATATTCCTAAGTTAGAAATTTTACAAATGTTTAAAGTGGAAGAATTTTTTAAAAAGGGATCACGTAGATTTCTACATAACAGGCATTTTAAAGTGTATATCACGAAGAAAGATTAGCGAGCAATCCCATCTTTAGTAGTACAGTCGATAGCGTACCTGATTCTCATACAAAAAAACTAGTTTTGATACTTATTAACGTAGTAGTAAAGAAATAACACTCTTCTTACAACTGCCCTGAAATGGAGTGTATGGCTTGGGAATATTATTATTTATTGTGAGCTAAAATTTTGAAAAAGGCCAGTTTTAAAGATATTAAATTTTAAATTCTGAACATCTAACAGAAGAAAGATAGAAAAGCGTTCAATTTAAGGTAAAATTTTTAACAAGATCGTTAATAACTTTGAAATGCTTCTAACGGTTTTATTTAAATAACATTCTGTTACAAATAATATATAAGTAAACTAAATACCAAGCCTCAAAAAGCCTAGCAGTACTGTTTTTGAGTGTTAACTTTCCATAGCTAAAAATTTTGGTGCAGCTGCGTGAGAAGAAAAAGGACAGCGATATATGAAGACTGTATAATCTATGCATAAGTTGTAGTGCAATGTAGCACACACTCTAGAGCTCCTTACTCATACCTCAATCTCCTAGATTTTTCGTTCTTAAATAAAAATATAAAATTTGTGGCTGGATTTGGATAGATATAAATAACGAAAGAATTATAGAATTATTTGAACAAAAAACAAGTCAGTCAAATAATAAAATATCAGTCAGAACATAGGTCTCTCGTAGACGAAATAAGCAGTAGATTCCGTAAAAAGTACGAGGAAAGCGTGGCAGTAGGAGAAATTCACCACAATTGGCCTAGCTTCACTACTGATTTTATACTTATTAATATCAAACATTCAGAAATTCCCTTAAATTGTTCCAGTAGGAGGTCTGCTGGTTACTATTTATCAGTAAATGGAAATTGATAGAAATATATATATATATATTTGTAATGCATATTATTGGAAAAATACGAAACTATAGAATAAAAAAATATTGATCACTTGTTGCGATAGACATATGTAGAACTTTGATACTTATAGCATCATGCATGTTCTAGAAATAGAACGCACATTACACTTGATTTATAGATCTTATAAGTAACTTTTTAGTGATTCGGGTTAAATATTGAAAAAGATATCGAGACCATCAAAATCATTTTTGATGAATTATTATATAATTTTCCATTTCAAAATGAATAACTAACAAATCGCTTGATGGAATAAATAATTGTTTTGGTTAAAACTCAAATGAAGTAGTGGTTTTTGTCACGAATGTGCGTATCTCCATGGCGGTCCCTGGGCCCGAGGGCGTTTGCCAAGCAATTGTTAATGAAATCAAGTTAGCAATATATGTATTACTAACATTAAACGTTATGATGAAATTGATTATTCAGATTATTTGAAAAAAGAGAGATATAATTTGATAAATACTTAGAGCACAAGTCGTGAAAAAAATATATTAGAACCCTTAATCTTGCTGAAGTTGAAAATTTCCACCCAATTTTATTAATTAGTATATGTCATGGTACTACGCATGGTGCTACGCCACCAAAACTAAGAAAAAGTTTGCGATGGATGGATTATAAGATTTTGAAATCCTCGAATACTACCAACAAGAAATCGAGAGACGTATAGAAAAACAGACTACAGTAACGAATGATCAAAGGGTGGATGCAAAATGAAAAAATTAAAAAAATTTAACTAAGGAGACGGAAAACAAAATAATAGGACTCAAAACCTCGACAAAGGACAATCCTTGGTTCGATGGAGAGTGTAGAAAACTAATAGAGCAGCACAGAAAAGTTGGAATAGCCTACCTTAATGAGAACGAATTTGATCTAAAAAATGATGAAAATGTCAAATATAATGGAAAATTGCAGAAATAATAATCTACGACAGATGTATGCGGGAATTAATAGTTACTAAAAAGATTTTTAAACAGTCATACATCGGACAGAAATAGATATAAGGGAACCGACAATTGAAGAAGTCAGGAAAGCAATTTTTTTATGATAACAGATTGATTGTCACATTACTAATGCCTTTTTATTCGTTCTGTGATTGGTTAAGGCTTACTGAGAGGGGGAGAATTCAAAAATGAGATTTTGAAAAATTTAATAAACAGTCATTTATATTAAAAAAACGAAAACTTACTGTTATAAGCGTGTGTGTGTGTGCAATTACATTGCACCCACACATGCATACGCATTGACTTCATACCAAGCAAGTTCAAGCCTCTGTTGAAATTCATACTT
>JAPYYV010012955.1:0-11810 GCA_030522625.1 Copidosoma aretas
GGCGCGAGCGGACGAACGGGAGGGAGAAAGAGCCGGGCGGGGACGGCTTTCACCGGCGCGGCTCTCGGAACGGGGCCGACGACCCGATCGATCCGCGCGAGATCGACGTCCGGCCGACCCTGACCCACTGATCTGGCGCGCGCGTCCCCGTGATCATCGTTCCCTCTCGTACACATACATCTGCATCCGGCTTTCGCTCGTCTTTCATCGTTGTTGTACATTGTACGGGCTTTCGCGCGTCGGCCCCCCTTTAAACGCCCCCCCCCCCCCCACAGCATCCGCGCATCGAAACGTGCTCCCGGCAGTTGGGCTACTTTCGCGCCGGTGCAGCGCCCGAGCTGACCCAGTTTGTAGCCGGCGCGAGCGGACGAACGGGAGGGAGAAAGAGCCGGGCGCGGGGACCGGTTATCGGGGGGGGGAGATATCGGTACCGTTAAGCGCCGATCGTCGCTTCGAAAAGTAGGCGCTCGGGGCCCCGGGGTCTGAAAGCATTCCAAGGCCGCGGTCGGGCGACAACGGAGGGAGACGGGTGTACCGGCCCGGATGAAAATTCGGTCGATTTGGCGCGAGGGCGCGGATGTACTATATATTTACGGCCGCTTGCACGTTCAATCGCATCATTCATCATAGACATGCACGACTCGTATTGTAAAATCCACGCGGTGCGGCGCTCCGACCGCTAATGGAAGGAAACGAAAACACCAGGGGCAGTCTGAGGCGACGACGATGTGTATAAGATCGATTTGTCGGCGTCCTTTGCGAAGAGGAACGTACGGTTCAGATTTTCCGAGAGATTCCTGCACCGTTGTCTCGAGCAGAAAACGTCGAGCACGAGGGTGCAATCGGATTTGGATGAGCATGATGTCGAATAGCTGGTGAACTGATCAATCATTGATTCAGTACGGCCTTGATTTTCAAACGATTCCCGTATATTTAAGCATATTTTGCTGCGATTATTGAGATCAACGATAAAAACCCCATGATTTCAGCAAAATTTCACGGTTCATTCAAATTGATCGAATATTCCATTGATTCATCGAAATTGTATAATTTGCAACGATAACTTTTTTGCACGAAATCAAAGGGAAATTGGACATTAGTGTGCAAAAAAGAAAAAAAAATACTCGAATCCTCGATATCTCGGCTTGAGTCGAAAGTGGGACCTTTTATGCTCCGGACGGCAGTATACTTTGCCAAGATTTTTCGCTACTCGACGAGTTCGTCATTTTCAGAAGCAATTTTTTACGGTTTTTTTTTTCTTCGAAAAATCCGAACCGTATTTCTCAAATTAAATTTTCACAACACCATGCATAATAATAATAATAATAATACACTCGTCCTGTACCCGACGCCGGCTCTACAATCATGCGTGTTGTACAGGTGGCATGCTGCCAGTGCCGAGCGCAAACACCTGGACGATGTACGTGGCCAAGTACAACCGCTTCATCGACGTCATACTGGCCCGCATCAACAGGATCCTCGAGGAGAAGTACGACCCGGTGACGGTGAAGCTGTCGAGCTCGGGCTCAGGGGCCAAGACCAGCAAGACCAAGAGGCGCAAGTCCAGCCGGACGAAGGCGCCGCTACCCTCCCGACGGCACCACCAGCTCGAGGCGGCGGCACCGCGCGCTCGGGACGAGCCCGCGTATCGCAACGCCCGCGGCGCCCCCCAGGCGGCGACCAACAGCCGCAGCAGCAGCAGCACCGAGGTCGCGCGCGCGGGAGGCCCCCCCCCCCCCCCCCCCCCCCCCCCCCCCCCCCCCCCCGCCAGCGGCGCCCCCCCGGCGGCGGCCAACAGCAGCAGCAGCAGCAGCCCCGGGGGCGCGCTCGGGGTAGGTCTCCCCCTTCCCCCCCCCCCCTCTCTCAACACCCTGCTGGGTGCCGGAACATAACGTTACTTTGCGCCCGACAGGCGATCAAGACCGCCTCGACCACCGCCCCGGCCGAGCTCTCCGCGACGCGGCTGGTCACAAAGAAGCCGACCTCCGCGGTCCCGGTGAACGCGAACCGAGGCTCGTCGCAGACGAAGAAGAAGACCACGATGACGGCGACGACGACGACGACGAGGGCGACGACGAAGAGGAAGAGCAACAAGACGAAGAGGAAACCCAGCGCCGGCAGCAACAAGGTAGCGCGTCCGTAATTACGTCGGCCCTGGCCAAAGGGAACACGATGAAATAATCACGTTGAAAATTGTACATTGTCCGTACATTCGCTGTAGTTTGTAACATATTAGAGATAGACTCGAGGGATGGTTACAACTGTATGAAATAGCACGTGTTGTTTATTTAACAACGACGGATCTGCAGGTGAAGGAAGGCGCGGCGAGCGGCAGCAGCGGCAAGAAGCCCAAGTCAAAGGCGACGGCCAAGCTGTACGGGCTCGCGTCGCTCAAGCGCTCGGGCGACGTCTCGGTCAACATGATGAGCGACCACACGACCATAAGGACCAAATTCACCATCGGCCAGCTCGTGCTCAAGGTGGAGAAGGAGTTCCGCCGGGCCTCGCGCAAGGAGGTCCGCAGCGCCACGGCCACGACGGCCGAGATGTCGGGCAGGCTCAGTCTGCGCGTCTACCACGGCGGGGCGGCCACCCTCCACTCGATACGCGTACTACAGCCCAAGCAGGTGGGTTGTACTTGTATAAGCATACATCCGTGGCACGTCATCGTATTATGCGGTCGGGGGACCCCGGGGGACGCTAAAAGTCGCGGTTTACTTCCGTTCGAACGAATTCGGTCTTGAAGTTACCGAGAGAAAAATACACACACGCGTGCAGATAACAACGTCCTGAAGTGTTTTTTTTTGTTTGTTTTCTTTCACTTTTTCTTCATTGTATCCCAAACACTATATACTGTTCATCTTGAGAGATACATGTTTCGAGTTGAAGTCGTTCGGGCGACTATTCTGCCCATCAAGGATCGTGGGTATTTTGAAAAATGAGAGAAAAAAAAACAAAACAAATTTCGATCGTTGCCCGAACAAGCGAGAATTCGTTCGAAAGGGAAAAAGGACCGAGACACGAGCAACGCATGTATAATATCATGTCGGTGCGTGCAACGCGATGCCGACCGATAATCAACACCCTCTCGCGCAGATGAGGATCGAGAGCGCCGACGACCACGACCGGACCCGCGAATTCGTCTGGAAACGCTCGGCACGCATAGCCCACCTCGTCTCGCAGAAGCTCACCTCGGCGGCCCGCTCGATGCTGCGGCCCCCACCGTCGGCCGACGCGCTCCAAGGATCAGCGGCGCCCGCGGTGGCCCAGGCTGCCTGATTGTCGCGCGGCGACGCTCTTCAACATCACATTCGCGCGCTCATCGTCCATCCATTTATTTATTTATCTATCCATGTATCGTTATTGCCCGCCTCACTGTATCCGCCGCCTTTGCTCGTCGTTTTGCCCTTTCGCGCGAAAAAGGATGAAAAGTAGAATCTGTTCTCCATAGGGACGCAATTATGTGCTCGACCATAGCTTGTCGTTTAATTTTCATTCGTATTTGGTAATGCATATGACACATAGCTATATCCGAATGTAATCATTTTCATGTATAGTAGTGTCCTGCAATCGTCCCACAGTCGTTGGGGAAAAGCATGTTTTTCAAAATTAATGCGCAGCACCGAGACAATCGGACCAGTTTTGTCCGACGGAGATTGGAGATATAGTGCCGGCACCGCGGTTGTGAAAATTATATTACGACTAAAACGTTTGCACATGACACCGGCCCGGTATATTTTTTTTTTAAGGTAGTCTTGAAAGAACAAAGGCAAATCGAGCAAATGCAGCCAGAGAAGGAATATTTGGAGCGAAGGCGGATTCTTTGGCGGAGTATTCCTCGATGATTGAGAATTTTCCTTTGTTGCGAAGATTCATTCTCCGAGTGTGCGAGCTCTTTTTTGCATTGAAATAATTTATTTTCACCGGGTCGTCCATCAGTGCGAGTCTTGACGACGGGTGACTTTGTAAATAGCTAATTTTAATTAATTTATTAATAAAAATTTTTGAACAAAAAACAAAAAAATAATCATTCTTCTCGTTCTTGTACGCTTTTTTTACACCTATAGCGCCCAACAAAATCTTGTCCATAACGACAACGTAATCAAGTTACACTGCAGTTATATGGACGATGAATTAACTCATTGTCTGGCCGTTTTTGTCAGGCCATTTTGCAATCGAGTGCTACGCTACTTTTAAATTATAGCTCTAGGTATGTGGATCAGGCACCGTCCGTCGATAAGAGCGCACTTTTCTCTGCAGCCTCAATCTTAACACCACGGGGCGGATACTTTGCAAAAGACCACACATCATACGCACGAATTCTACCCTCATCATTTCGGCCGATCCACCAACGCTGCAAAAAAAGAAAAAAAAAAAAAAAAATGTAGTGCGCCGGCCGCCGCGCCGCGTACAACACACTCGCGGGCCGGCGATAAGAACGAACAGAACGACGTTGCATGTACACACGCGCGGGCACCACGACACATACGTATACATGCATTCAGACAGACTTAGTACCTACATCCATAATCGGTAGCGGCCGAGATTCAAGGCCGCGATCGAAAGCGTCAGTCGTGCGAGCAACACCGGCGGCACGTCGTCACTTTGTTTTGCCACAATAAGAGGCCGCAAAGAAGCGAGTATTAACAATAGCAGCAGCAGCAGCAGCAGCAGCAGCAGCAGCAGCAGCAGCAGCAGCAGCAGCAGCAGCAGCAGCAACAATCTTTGTAAGTGCTCGATTCTCGTACATAAGTATACAATATATATATATATATATATATATATATATAGTATGGAAAGTAATGAGCGCGAAGAGACTGGGTGCAGGGTGTACAGGATATACCGATATGAACTGCGGCCCGGGCCGTTGGGCTGTTCTCATCTCTTCTCGTTCGCTCGATCATCATTCCACCCGTGCGCGCCTTATCACCGCGCGTCTGCTTGTATACAATATAACTCGAGTACTATTTCGCGCGGCCAATCGCTTTGGTCTTCGGATTATACTCTGCATACCATTAGCGCTGTATTTTTTATGCTTACGTTCGTCAAACAAACTACCGGCCGGTTTTTATCATACAAGGTGTAAGTTGAGTATATATACGATAGATATAGGACTACTCATGTGTAAATCCACGCAAATCGGACATTAGGGATCACAATGACATTTACAGCACAGACTCACGGACTAAGCGAGACTGTCTGTAAATAAATATATGTATATAAATGGCACACCAATGGTACGTGCTACGCGGTTCGCGTTGCGGATACACAACGTTCGAGTCCATCTGCAATGCAAAAGTTACATTACAATGTATACTTATGCCAACCTTGAGTGGAATAGACTCGAGAAGGGAAAAAGCTGAAAGAGATGGAAAGATATTGCGTTGCGTGTTTGCCTACGTATAGGTATGAATATCGTATGGCCGCCGATGAAGTAACACTCTACTCTCTACAGTCACTGCGCGACTGAACGATTAACGTTAGAGCGCAATTATTGATCGGTATTAGTAATATACCGCGTTGGCAACTACTACTAATAATAATAATAATAATAATAATAATAATAATAAATATTATTGCGTTCATTCATCGATGAGTGCATGTTGAGGAAGTTTATGCCAAAATCACTTTATTTACGATTGTCTTGAAATTTTAAAGGTATGTTCTTTAGGTATGAATGTATGTTACAGGGGATGTTACTGAATGTATGTTATTGTATGAAAAAAAAAGGTATTTACAATCATTATAAAAAACGAGTACAATATGAGAACCGTAACTGTGATTCATCTTCTAAAACATTATAAATATGGCCCGTGCCGTTTTAAAGACATGTTGATGTAAAAAAAGTTTGCCATGCTTTTAGTTATGTATATAGTAAATCCATTTTAGTACATCCATATAGTTATGAAGTTTTACTCAAATTTTCGCATTATGGCGAGATTTTTTATTTTTTTTCGATGTTAAAGTTGTTGAGGTTGTTCAAGTGCCAACTGACGATAATTAACAACCACGTTATTTGAAATATCAATGATTATCTGCCGTACTGAATTGGTTGAGTACCACTGAGTGGCCTAAACGTCCTTAAGACCAACAGTTGCCTATTAATACCAAGATGAGCTCGACTCTTGATTTCGCGAGATTCAACAAGCGACGGTGAGAAAAAAAAAAACCCTCAGCGATCCGCGCTTCGTGCCGCTGGCCATTACAGAGCCCGAGCTCGACCTCTCATGCCTCACACTCATTCCTCATCGACTTTTCTGTGCACATAATTTTAATTTACAGTGCACTCCAGACTCGATAACACACGAGCGCGCGCGCGTGTGTGCATATTCGTATTATACACTTAAAACTGCACGCGCGCGTTTTTGACGATTTCGACCGAACAACGACGACGGCCCTCGCTGCGGTCGGGCGCTCATTTTTATTATTTTGTTTGTTCTTCCTCGCACAGCTCGATGCAACGATTATGCGCTGTCGTCACGCGCTATTAATACTCGCTAAAACGGTATCGAGAGAGACAGAGGGGCGGGGGAGGGGGGGGGACAAAAAAAATAACAGTAACAAATACCTGTGCGTCGTGAGAGAAAAACAGCCAACGATAAAATCATCATCATTCTTCTAGGATTCCAAAATCACAAATCTGTCTTCTAAACTATCAAAAGTTAAAATAGAAGATATTCTTGGGACTGGTGACGAGACTTTCATCTACCTTCGCCCTTTACTACCCCCGCATACTTATCAGCTATGGCGTAAAGCCATCAAACTGTACAAAACTATTGACTTTGCTTTCCCTGTTCTTAGAAACATGACTGTATGCATGCGAAAAACTCTCAAATCTGTGCCGATACCGATCTTTCCTGAGGCAGATTTAAAAAACTTGATACCACCACCACCACCACCTAGCCAAGAATTTATCAACACTCATTCATCATGCAATCGTCCTAACTACTTAACCAGCATCGCTCACTCATTTTCTGCCAACAAAACTACCCGAGATTTAAATGTACACTTCTCAACAAACTACTTGCAAATGAACTACACGAATGGTATACCGATAATGCCACTAAGGCTCCACTTCTTCTTCCATCTTGACTACTTTTCAAATCCCTTCATCTACATATTCTCCTTCTTGCCACTGCCATTATCCTCCTTCTTATCATTCTTCCCTATCTCTGTTATAATTCGTACACCGTATCACTGCATCTAGTTAGCCGTAAGCTTATGTATCAATGAAATTAACTGAACTCGTAAATCACCAAATCACCGCTATGTTGCGCAATAATACTAACTTAAGATTTTTACACAGTTTCATTACATTATGTTATATCATACATTACATTATATTATATTATACTACTATAATTCATTGAATTCATATTATATTATTATATTATTTTACTCTGATTTTCAAATTAAAATTAAAATTTATAAATTTTAAACCTACCTAATAATATAAAATGCGTTTCATCAACTGGTTCATGAATATATATATATTTGTTATCTTGAAGTGACTTAATAGGACATTTGCAAAAGTCACTTCTTTGTATCACCAAAGAGAGCCAGACGTGGTTTACCACAAGGCTTAAATAAATGCAAATCTAAATCTAAAAATCTAAAAATCCAGGTATCGGCCGTCAGTCGCGGCGCGGAGCCCAGCGTGACAAGAGAGAGCCTCGCCACCGCAATACCATGGTCCTCCAGACGGTCCACCTGAGGCTCCAGCGGCGCTGCTGCGCCCTGGCCCTCGGCCTCCTCCAACGCGGGACCGCCCGTCTCTCCAATCAGCACCAACAGCAGGACAGCAGCAGGAGGAGGACGAAACGAGAGTCGGGGGCGGAGGAGCAGGGCCGCGAGGTAGTGCTGCGCTACCTCGACGGCAAGGACAACGGGATAGTCGTGCTGGGCCTGAACCGGCCCGGCGCCCGCAACGCCCTGGGCAGCCGGCTCCTGGGCCAGCTCGCCGACGCGCTCGCCCGTCTGCGGCTCGACGACGGTCTGCGCGTCCTCGTTCTGCGCAGCCTCGTCCCCGGGGTCTTCTGCGCGGGCGCCGATCTGAGGGAGCGCGCGCGCATGGGGCCCGAGGAAGCTGGCCGGTTCGTCGACGCCCTGAGATGCCTGACGCGCGAGCTAGAGGCCCTGCCGGCCCCGACAATCGCCGCGATCGACGGTACCGCCCTCGGCGGTGGCCTCGAGCTCGCCCTCGCCTGCGACCTGCGCACCGTCGTCCCGGGCGCCAAGCTCGGCCTGGTCGAGACGCGACTGGCCATCATACCCGGGGCCGGGGGCACGCAGAGGTTGCCCCGGCTCTTGGGGCCGGCCCTCGCCAAGGAGCTGGTCTTCGGGGCGAGGGTGCTCACGGGGAGCGAGGCCAGGGGACTGGGACTGGTCAACCGGCTGGTCGAGCAGAACGAGGCCGAGGACGCCGCCTACGGGGAGGCCCTGCGCCTCGCCCGGGAGATTCTGCCCAACGGGCCGGTGGCGGTCAGGTATATATACCTGTTGTATACTTACATATATGTTGTTGTTGTTGATTGGGTTATTGGGATTTCGCAGGATGGCCAAGCTCGCCATTTCCAAGGGTATGGAGGTGCCGCTGGAGGATGGCTTCGAGGTCGAGAGGGAGTGCTACTCGCGGCTGCTCGAGACGGAGGACAGGATCGAGGGCCTGCAGGCTTTTCACTCGAAGCGGGAGCCCGTCTACCGGGGCCGGTGAGACGTCGCGCGCTTCCCTCGTTCCCCGTCACTTACTCTCTTATACGTGCTATCTTCATTGCTGCCGCATTTATCATTCCTGACGACAATTTTATTTCTCGTTCGGTTTGTCTTTATCTTCTTTTTATTTTCTTCTCGACCCGTTGATCCGCCATCGGATAACGCGCTACGACCAATTTCAAATAAACTTCTTGACGCTGACGTTGTTTATAAACCTGTGTATAGTTACTGCGCCAAAAATAAAAGAAAAATAATAATAATAATAAAGTAATTTGTGATAGAAACGTTACGTTGGCTTTGGTACAATCTAATCTACGTGAATATTTATACTTGTTGCCGTTGTTGCGATTAACCATATACCGCTTGACCGTATGATGTATATTTTTTTTTAATAACAACAAGTTTTGAAGAACTACTAATAACCTTTTGATAAATTTATTTTTTCTCGTCGTTTAAATGCATATCATATCATACACACACACACACACACACACACACACACACAAACAAAAAACCAATTCATCGAACTATCAGAAAACGATGTACATAATATGAGGAATGTCGTACAGACGTATATTACGTTGAGGTCTATGGAATATATCCGGAAAAAAAAAAACGATAACAGTACGCGCTACTAAAAATTTACGTTAACTCTATGGTATATACATGAACAAATTTGTTTTTTAACATACTATGAGCGATACTGCACACCACAGTTTGATGCGATGCGTGATTTTGAATTCAACACCATCACACGCACTGCATGCGATTGTTCGGCTGTTGTTTTTGCTTTTGCTTCTTTTCGTCCATAAGATCGATCAGAATCTTAACTTCTTTCAAGGTATCTTCCGGACCAGTCACTCTGTGCCCGACAGTCAGATTGCTCTCGTAAATCTCGTAATCGTTGCCTCCTTCTTGCGTCTTGTCGCCAAAGAAGTGAACTTCTTTGTAGCCTTCAATATGCCTCAAGCAAAAAGTCTTGTTCCACTCACAGGGAACAACATCGAATGAAATTTGTCCACCTGCAAAGAGAACAGATTTTAACAGATATCTGGAAATGTTTAATTTTATATGTCGAGGTACTGAAAAAAAAAAACCTACCTATACTATAGGTGACCAGCAGATCTGGAAACTCCTTTTTCAACGACTGAATAAATTTTTCTCGTACGTGATGTTCCATGTCGTACTCGTAAAACTGATTGCGCTCTTCTGTCGTGCAATTTCTACCGACAGGAGAGATGTTTATCATGCCTGTCCTAAATTCAATGAAAGTTCCTCTCTTGAAGGGCAATCTCAGCTTGGATATGTAATGCAGAGCAAAGTTAATAAAATCCTGCAATTTTTCCTCCCCGATTTTACTCTGAATAGTCTGAAAATTAATCATTTGCGTTTGTACATTGATTTTTCCGTTAAAAAACATTGTTCCTTCTCGACAAAATAATACTAATCTAATGCGTACCTTTGAACATATTTTTTTCCCATTCTTAAAAGAGACCAATCCATTTTCAGCGAAAACGTAATCGTACTTGTCAAATATGTTCTCTTCTCCCAACTGGCGTTTAATTTTGCTCAAATCCGAACCACCGACAACAGCTACGTCGAAGTTTTTCCTCAGTGTTTTTTGTATGAAATGATCGAGATTTTGATCAATGCACTGGAATGACAATAACGGTAGATTGAATGGTTATAGCTACTTATGGGGTAAAATTTTTGAAAAACGAGGAAAAACAAAGATCGTATTTACCTGCTGTGGCACCGTAAGAGTACCATCAACGTCAAACAAGCATATTATATCTTTCGACATGATGAGCAAGTTTGATTGTACTATTCTGGAAAAAAAATATAGTATTTCACTATAATACGGCGATGTAAAAGTAAGTCTGGAGGGACAGGTAATATAGTCCCGAATCAACGTAAACAAATTGTCATCCAATATACGTACTTTCTAAAACACTGTCGATTTAAAATGAATGAATTTTTAAAAAATACTTGAAAAACTCTCAAAACATTTTTCAGAACACGCAGTATGAATAAAAAAAAAAATGATTATTGTGATACCTGCTTTAAGACAAAGTTTTATGGACATACAATATCAATCCAAACCAAACCAATGTAGACTTTCAATAATAATAATTTATACCAACTACTCTTTGTCCTTATTCTTCATGAATTTTATGATTGAATTCGGGACTGATAAGCTCGGTGACACATCACTTTGCTGCGGGTAACATTGTTCTTGAGAAATTTTTATCGTAGCCAATGACGTGCTTACACACCTACCTCCTGCCCCCAGCCAGCTGATGAGCTGATGGGTGACTAAACGAGCAGCTGATTGATTTGTCATGATTTAGGCTTTTAATCATTAAGTATTCCAAACGTATATCCTTCATACATACATAAGTATACTTGCATACAATTTCAATCCACCCGGGGTAAACCGGCCGCGTCTGTTATAGTTTTCTGTATTATCGGCAGCTGACACATCGAACACTCCCATACACATCCAGCTCTTATACAAATTACAAAATACTTATCATCGAATCACCAAAGGACTTGGCGAACGAACTCTCGTTTAAATTTCACGCGGACCAAAAACATATTATGATGATCATTACACAATTATATATTTACCACTGCGTCAAACTTGGGGCCAAAATAATTTCAAATGCATACTCATGTTCCCTGTCGTGGATGCAAACAATATCACCATGACCTACTTATATTTTCTCACTTATCGTGGCAAGAAACCACGCCGCGGTAACCAACAGGTCAAATTAAATAAAATGAAATCGAATCAAATGCCAGTCACTGATAAGTCTACAGTTTTTTGAAAAAGAAGTGAGCAGACAAGGGGCTTTTGTCCGAAATTCGTCTCAACCCATGGCGAGGCAAAAAAGGAACGGTGCAGTGAACGATGTCAAAAAACACACGTATAAGTATAGGCTCTTGTCCACGTAAGCGTCGGCATGAAAACAGTCACGTGCTACACAAATAACGGGTCGGCACATCCACTTCTACTTATATATCGCAGCTCGATCAGTAAGTACTCTCGGAGTCGACGTATGTCCGAATGAACAAATCGTCCCCTCCTCTTGTAA
>JAPYYV010012956.1:0-21508 GCA_030522625.1 Copidosoma aretas
GCTGCCTCCCCCGGGCCGCTTGTCGCCCCCGGGTGTTTCTCTTGTCGTCGTCGGCCCCCCCCCCCCCCCCCCCTCTCTTTTTTCCCCGAGTCGACGGCTCGGAACTAACTGCAGGATTTTCGAGGCTTTGGTTTTCGCTTTGCCATGACGCGTCGATCTCTGTGTTTTTGCACCACGGGAGGAACGCGAGGCGAGGATATTGAACCAGCGCGTCGTACAAAAGGTACATACTCGCTCGCGCGTTTGTTTGGATTTTACTGTGGATAATATTATGTTGTACAACTCGAGGGTTTTTCCAGGAAAAATTAAATTTCAAATTGTATGGATCGCGCATGGATTGTAAATAGCATTGTAGCCGGTACGAACGATCGATGTAATACATCATGCTAAATATATAATAAAGCACGAAAAGCCCAACCCTATTTTACGAATGTATACGATGTATAATTACAGGAGAGTCCGCTCCAGCAGCAGCAGCAGCAGCAGCATAGAGATCTCAAATTACAAATATCTATACATGATTATATATACTTGTTGTTTTATACGTCGCCGTTGATGCTGTAACTTTATGAATATTGTTTATTAATAACATACGCATGCGCGTTTTTTATCGAACGCACCTGCATGGAAGCCATTATACTATATATTATAATAATACTACTACTACTACTACTATTCTACTTATCCGTCCTTATTGTTGAGTTGTGTTTTTTTAGTATGTGTACTTGTACCGTCTTACAGTTACCGAAGGCCAACCTACCGCGCACCTCGACACCCGTACGAAAGACGACGCAGGTGAGATCATCGCTATCTTAGTTATCTTTTTTTTTTCCCCCCAAGGGTACTTACGGTTGTTGGATAAGATTTGTTGTGCCGTGGCATGCGTAATTTCTCGTACACACTTTTTACAACATTCATGTAATATTTACCTGTTTTGCTATAATAAATTGTAGACGTATAAGCTGAATCTTTGAACGAAAAAAAATTTGTTTGTACCGCACTGTTATCCGTTTGTTTATTGTACATATGTTTATTGAGCGTTTGAATTGGATTTCATGCGATTGTTCGCCTTGTGTAAATAAAATTTTTAAATATCCCTTGTACTTCCTGAACACGCAGGTGCAACATCTGTACTGTCTGCTGAAGAGGTAGGTATGGACATTCGCTGTTCAACACGAAATAACCACTTACTGAGTAATACGTTTTTATGGATTATTATTATTATTACAACAAATTATTACTACAAGAATTCAAGCGTCCTATTTTTTCTCTTTAAAAAATAACAAAGACGATCTTTTCATTAAAATTTCTAGAATCGAGAAAAAAACAAATGTTTACCATGGTTATAGTCTGTTGAAATGTTTTATGTAACTGTAACGTAACAGAATACTTAATTAAATACTATCTTTTTATTGTTTCTAATTTTATTATAAGTGTAGAGTATAGACTATATTTCTTAATCCTGACGCATGACATGTTACATTCAAACTTTTTTCATAGATTCAGCATATTTGACAGCCTGAATTGAGTATTATGCTTAAATTGTGCATGCGTACGTAGCAAATAATCTAATTAACTTTAACAAAGAGTAATTGAAATTTCGATTAATGGTATGTGATGGTATAATGTATTGTTCCGTCTTAAAGGCGGGTCCAAAAATTAAACTCATTCTTAAGGATTTGTTTATTTTGAAAAACTGTAAAATCGATGATGGATTTATCAAAAAACAAATTATATCTAATTATACGTGTATTCGTACCAGATACCTAGACAATTTCGATCCTGGCCCAGGGCACTTTGCGCCTTAAAGACGGGACTGACAATATATATATATATACATATGTATTATTAATAAATTGGTTTTTGGTTAAAAGTACGATTCAGATGGCAGCTCTGCCTTTGTAAAATCAACGCACCAAAGTATATTTGTAGATATTAATTTGTACAGTCGATTGTATGTTTAAAGGAACAATATGTACAGTAGAAAAAGTAACTGTTTGCGTAGAAAAAAAGAGGCTGTAATACTTATACACATAATGTAGTACGTAAATAATGTATTCTTCAACAAAATAAACTGTCCCATTCTCACGTTTTTCCTACAAATTTTTCAACAATGAAAAAAAATGTAATCATACAGTATCAAATAAATCTATTCACCCAAACACTCGACTTTTTTACCCCGTTTCAATATTATTACAAAAAAAAAAAAAAAAAAAAAAAAAAAAATTTTTTTTTCCCTTTTTCCCTTGGGGAGGCAAAATAAACGTTGTAGTTTTGGTGCAAACATTTCTGTTGTTTTGAAAAAAAAAAAAAACCCCGGCCAGATTTGATTCGAACATTATGATTTGCTTAAAAAAAAAAAAAAACGCAGCTTGTTATCTCTTGGATTTTCTCTTGATTTTGAATCAATTATCCTTTGGTTTAACTTTCGCTTGGTCGGCAAAGTATATTGTAGCTTGCTGTCCCGATACGGGTATTCGGTGCATCTATATTGAGCGCACAATGCGCAAAACACAACCGGGGGGGTGGGACAAAATATCGCGCGAAAAAATAACCCAAGATCGGATAAAGCCTGCAATTGTTCCAGGACCTGGTGAAGGACAAGCAGAAGGAGATCGAGATCCTGCGCAAGGAGCGGGACCTCGAGCGCGAGCGCGTCACCAAAGCCGCCGGCCAGGCGGACGAGGCCGAAAGAACCGCCGCGGCTCTCAAGAAGGAGTTGTCAAAGGTATATTGTTGTCCAGCAATACTCGTGCGAACCTTGGGCGCGTCACTTACCGATTTGCCCCTCCAGTTTTGCGAAGAGACGGAGAAAGCCGCCCAGGAGACGCAGAGCACGTTGGCCAAGCTCCTGGAGGAGAAGGAGCACCTGAGCGCGCAGTTGGAGGAGGAGAGGAGAAAGTGCGAGGACCTGCTGTTCCGCTTCGAGGAGGAGTCCATACACAAGGACGACATTCAGGTATATAAATTGTATGGCCCACTGTTCCCCCCCCCCCCCCAGACTATCAAAGGTGGTAGGTATATTTGGTACGTAGTTGTCACGCAGGGGACGGTTCTCCCCTTTTTTTTGCCGATGAGACTTGCACTGATTATATACCCCACTTTTTTTTTATTTATTCTGATATCCCGCTGTTGATGCGTATAATATAGTAGGTACATATAGGTGAAGGTGGCTGCTGTTGTGCGCAAGGTAGTTATATATAATATGTAGATTAATGGACGGCTTCGATTTAGCGTTGCACGCGTTATCCATGTACGAAGCTGTTGATTTTGAAAGCCGTGTACCGATTATTTAAAAACCAATTCGAACTCAAGTCGATCGATGGCAAATAATCCGAGCAATCGTTATTCGCATTGTCACAAACTAATAGCGCCGAATGTGTAATAACGAAAATCGAAAATTCCAAATCAATCGTGCAACACAAGTTGAAGAATTAATATATCCATGTCGAATAATCAAAGTAATACACCCCTCCAATATCGAGCGCCACTGCAGTCGACTAACTTTAGGCAAACGTTTGCGTTTTTCATCTATTTTCAGGACAACTTCGACGGCCAGAATGTGAGTATGATACACTGGCAGTCCGGCGGGTGCGAGGACGCGCTGATGATTATGTTCTGCACGGCTTGCTTCGTCATGATTCTCCTGTATTTATTGGCCTACTCTAACCACCTCTCGAGTTTTGACGTTTTCTCCCTGCTTGTCACTGCGTTATTTGCTGCTTGTTCTCATTAACACGGATTTAACGCTTACTTGCGTTGCGCTTGTTGTCTGAAAAATAATGAGCCGTCGAAATATTCGAACTCTTATGGTTTATTTGCTTGACTTACTTGTGCTTTATATCTGTATACTCTAAATTAGTGTTACTATTACTACTGTTAGCTATGCACTACATTTCCGTTTTTTTTTCTATTTTTTATTTTTTTTTCATCTAGTACTTCCGAAGGATTTCGGATCTTGCAATGTTAATTTTTTTTTACCGTTTTTTTACGCTTGTACGAAGAACCTTTTTTTTGTTTACAATTGTTATTGTATACTCAAACCAATTTTTTCTTTTTTTTTTTTTTTTTCAAAAGCGTATAAATTGAAAATTTTTTTAGATCCACGATGATTGTTTTTCCATTTTTTTGTTTTGTTTTTTTTTTTTTTTTCGTTACATATGGATGAAAAACGAGCATTTTCGTTTGCGCATGTGTAATATTATGTATTCTCGAACATACAATGTCTTCCCGAGATTGTGAATTAAACACTGCTTTCAATCCACGATTTTTGTCTTTCCTTTTTTTCGTTCATGTGCTTTTTTTCTTTCTTTTTTGTTTACCTCTGCCGCTAATACTTTTCCCCTGATGTGTTTCGTTGTTGACCCCACCGATTTGGGCGCACCACTCGATAAACACTTTTTTCACGAAATCAGGTGACAAACGCAAAGTACGAGAGCAAAGTCAAGGAGCTGGAAAAGCAGCTCTCGGAGGAGAGGGAGCGCGTGATACAGCTCGAGAGGGACAGCACGAAGCTGTTCGAGGCCGAGGAGGAGCTGGCAAAGCTGAGGCTCGAAATCCGGAGCGTCACCGCGGGTGGGAAACATGAATTCCTCGGTACGTCGCTTCGATCCGTTAATTGCTTCTTCTGCAGCGTTGAAAGTTAGTTATACAATATGCTCGCCAACGTCCGGGCAAACTCGATCGCAGATTTGCAAAAGCGCACCCAAGAGTTGGAAAGGACGAGAGCCGAGCTCGAACGGCTCGTCGAGGAGAGGGGCAAATCGCTGGAGCAGCGCGTCGCGGACATCACCCGGGCGAACGAGAAACTCGAGGAGAACGAAAGGGAGCGCTCGTCCCAGGAGGAGCGCGGGTCGAGCTTGCAGAGGCAGCTGGACACCGCGACCGAGGAGCTGCGAGCAAAGCGCGCCTACATCGAGGAGCTCCGGGACAGCTTCGAGGCCCAGACGGAGGGCCTGCGGAGGGAGATAGAGCAGCTGAAGGGGACGATCGGGAGCATAGCCGAGAGCGGCAGGGCAGAGACGGCCAGGCTCGTCGGGGAGCACGAGAGGTCCCTGAGGGAGAAGGAGGAGGAGTCGCGGAGGCTGGGGACGGAGAGCGCGCGGCAAATCCAGGAAGCGTCGGAGTCGTTCAGGGCGCAGCTGGGCTCGCGGGACTCGCGGATCGAGCTGCTGACCGGCCAGCTCGGGGAAAAGGTGCGGGAGGCCGGGAGATTGTCGGCGGAGCTGGAGCAGCTGAGGTGCGCGTGGGCCGAGAGGGAGGTCGAAGCCCAGAGGTTCGCGTCCGATTTGGAAGGTACGCGGTCGCTGGGTTTTTTGTGCCTGATGCTGTCAAGTGAGCGGTGCGTGTATGTATCATGTACGTTGTTACTCTGTTGTTTAGGTTTGAGGGCGAAATTGAAAGATGCCGAGGAGAGGAACGTGTCCCTCGGAGGGCGAGTTGGCGAGACGGTTCGCGAGCACGAAATGGAGATCAAAAGCATTGCGGATCAGAAGACCAAATTGGTGAGTGTACTGTTGATAATCGAATGTGGATTATTGCGAATGAGTGACGGTATGTTTGTTTTCAGGAGAACGATGTAACTCTGTTGGTGGCAGAAGCGAACGGACTGAGGGAGCAGTTGAGCAGATTGGAAGAATGCATTAGAACAAAAGACGAGGAGCTCGCGAGGATTCAAAGTTCGAAGACCGAGGAGCTGGAAATTATGAAGAAGCAATTTCAAGAGCAGATGGACGATAAAGTCAAAACGATTCAAGACATTAACGCCGACGTGTCTCAAAAATCATCGGGTCTCAGTGCTCTCAAAGAGGAGCTGATTAGTTTGAAGTCGATCATAGAAAATAAGGATGAGGAAATAAGGAACCTTTCCGAAAATACATCAGGTAATTTACGTCGTACCCGTTTTTTTTTTTTTTTTTTTTTTTTTTTTTTTTTTTTTTTTTTTTTTTTTTTTTTTTTTTTTTTTCTTTTTTTTTTTCTTTTTTTTTTTTTTCTATTTTGTGGAAAGCGAGTTGCGCATGTACGAAGCCAGCATATCCGAACTCACGGAAAAGCTCAGCAGAGCCGAGGAAAAAATTTCCCAGCTGACGAGCCAAAAAGAGAAGCTGGTCAGGCATTTCGCATCGTTATTAACATTTGTTTCACCAATGTAAAAATAGCCATGACAAAATTAACTCGCATTTTTACAGGAAGTCGAAATTTCCAGCGTAGTCAGCACATCGGTCGACTCTTCGGGCAAACTTGTCAAGTACAGCGAAGACTTGAGACAGAAGGAAAAGCAGCTCGACGAGGCTCGCGAGCGTGAATTCGAGCTCCAAAAGTCGATAGCGGCCGCGGGATCTAAGGCCAACGCGGTAGAGCAGGATCTGAGCAAAGCCAACTCACTACTGGAGCAGCTTCGATCCGAAAACGAGATGTTCCAGTCGCAGGTGGCGTCGGAAAAGCTGGCGACGCAAAGTGCTCTCGAAAAAATCGCCGCAAGCCAGGCTGTCGAGCGAGAACTCATTGACAAGAACAACAACCTCCAGGAGAGCTTGAACATGTGGTCCTCGGAGTTGGCGGAGCTAACGAGTTCTCTCAAGACTTCTGAAGAAAATAATGCCCGGCTCGAGAGAGAACTTGCCGACGCTCTCGAGAGGTGCGAGAGTGGAAAGCTGCAGGTCGGAAAGCTCGAGCAGCAGATTAGCGAAAAGGGTAGCGATCAGGCGACCCTTAGGGAGAATCTCGATAGTTTAGAAAAATTGAATGCGCAGTTGTTGAGCGACAAGCGGTCCATGGGTGCAACGATAGCGGAGCTTAACGATAGTCTGAGCGCTGCGAAACAGCGTGCCGTAGATTTAGAAACTGTGATTGTAAATAGAGAAGCAGAGATCAAAGAGCTTGCGAGTGGCTTGGAGAATTCAAGGGCGGAGAGGGAAGAGTCTAAAAGGTCCTCGGCTGAAATTAGCAACAAGTACAACGACGCTCTGACGGAGCTGACGTTGCTCAAGTCGTCCAGCGTCAACTTGGAGTCTCAAATGGCACTGGAAGTGGCTTATTGGAAGCAGCAGCTGGAGAACGAGAAGCGCGCTCTGGATACGGCCGTGAAAGAGTCGAAAAACTGTCTGGACGAATTGAACAGGGAATTAGGTTTAAGCTCGGCAAATAGCGAGAAATTGAGTCGGCGATGTTTGGAAATGGAGAATACGATATCTCAGAAGGAAAAGGAGAAGCAAGTTTTGAACGATACTTTAATTGCTGAGAAGGAAAATAGCAAATTGTTGGGGGAGCAGATTCAACTTTTACAAAAAGGTATAGCTGCTAGAGACAACGAAATCGCTTCTAATGCAAATCGAATATCGTCCCTTAGCGAAAGTGAAATAAGCTTAGAGTCCAATATTAGTACCTTGAAAAATGATTTAGCTAGTAAAATTGAGCTGACGGTTCAGCTTGAATGTAAAATAGCTGAACTAAGAAAGCTTAGCGAGGATAAAGATAGTAATAGTAGTAAAGAGAAACAAAAAGAATTCGATGAGTTGATAAAAAAGCATGAGCAGGAGCTTGCTTCTAAAGATGCTACTATCGTCGAGTTGAAAAATATTGGAGATGGTAAAGAAAAATCGGTACAGGAGTTGATAAGTAAGCAAAAGTCTACAGAAGATTTGTTGAAGAAGTATGAAAAAGACGTTAGTTTTAAGGATGAAGCCTTAGCTAATTTAAAGCAAATGGAAGAAGCAAAAAAGAAAATTATGCATAATTACGAAGAAAAACACAAAGCTTCCGAAAGCCTCATACAAAAACATGTAGATGAAAAAAATGAATTGGAAGAGAGGATAAAAAACTTAGTGGATCAGATAAATTACTCAAGTGAAAAATTTAATCTGTTGGAGGAATCTCAAAAACAGCTGTAAGAGTCATGAATATAAATATTATTGAATTTCTCAAAATAATAGCAAACTTTATATTTAACATTATTTTTCAGAGAGAAAGAAAATAAAAAATTGTTGACCAATTTTAATGAAGCAGTGGCAAAGATAAATATCACCAATGAAAACTTAAAAAATAGCACAAATGTGAGAATGATTTTATTCAAATTTAGTTTGATAACTTAATTCCACCATTCAATCTCAAATTACTTTCAGAATGATGTAAAAAACCATAAAGTTTCCAATCAAAAGACTGAACCTATTATAAACAGTACTACGTCAGAATTTGGACACCTAAAAGAAGAATATGATTTAGCAAAGGGCCAAATAGAATTTTTAAATTCTGTCATAGTCGAAATGCAGCATAAAAATGAAGCAATGGCCTGCAAAATACAAGTACTGGAAATGGGAATTCCTTCTCAAGAAGCTGACAATTATAATTAGTAAGCAGACATTTTTTTTCAATAATCATCAGACTGTGACAGACTAATTAGTATTGATTGTATTTTTATAGTAATTTAATTGAAAAGAAATCGCAACCTCCTAGAATGTTCTGTGATATTTGCGATCAATTTGATTTACACGAAACTGAAGATTGTCCTAAACAAGCTCAAGATCCTGACCCACCTGCGCCTAAAAAAACTGAAAAAAAAGTACCTGCTCAAAGACCATACTGTGAAAATTGCGAAAGTACAAACGTATTAGTTTATCTATCTCTGCAAATTTTAAGTATTTATTAACAAGTCTTTTCATTTACAGTGTTTGGGCACGATACCCAGGCTTGCGAAGACACGGAAACTTATTAAAATCTTGCCACAAGAATGTCTTATTGTTGAAGCTAGAAATTATATTTTTGTATAACATCGAACAAATTTATAGATCTATACATATTATTATAATTATTATTATTTAATAGTAACTTTTGCTGTTACTTACTAGATGTAATTTATATTTGCTATTAATTTATTCTAAACTAGTTTATGAAAATGTTGGATTTCTCCTGCAATAACACTTGATGCTTTTACTGTAAATCTTTTATTTCGCTACATTTTCTGTGACTAGTTGCACGTACGATTCGTAGCAATTAAGATTAAATGTACACGAAAACTTATTTTCCTTAAATAAATAATAAAACTTTTTATTGTTGTACTTTAAATGTCAAAACAGTTAATTCTAGTTAATTTCATCAAGTGAATTTGATTGCATTGTAAAATATTCAATACACAATTGTAAAAAATACTGTAGTTGGAATTATTTGATCTAAAAAGTATTTTCAATTATTTTCCTTCAATTCCTTTTTAAAATTATTCAATATCCCATGAAATTCCAATCCCTGCATATCTTATAACTTTCAATATTCGCAATATTTTTTTCTACTGTCAGGCCCATATCCGTATTTATATTTATTTATTTATTTACTGAAAAATACGGTCAGAGCCCAATTACAAAGTTTAACGAAAAGAAGAAAGATTTAACAATACATTGATAAAATAATTGAAGCATATGTAGTGAGATGAAAGTATAACAAATAATGAAATACACTCATAATAAGTATAGAATACTATATGACTATGGACGCTCAGAACAATGTGCTCAAATTCATAACAAATTATACGCAGGTAGCAAGATACAGTAAGAAATATATAACTGAATAATTTTTTTTAACATTTCCAAAAATGTACTCAATTCAAATATTTCGAATTTCGTTAATCTTTTAAGATTTATTAGTTTTTTTACCTGCAGGATAATCTTACCAGGATTCCCTTACAGTAGGAAGCAAAGTACGTCTTGCGCTCCAAAAGGGAGCAATTTTTGTATGTTTTTTTCCTGAGTGGCAAAAATATATCATTTATAGGATACTTATTGATAAAAAAAGTGTACAAGAAAAATCTGTCAAGCAATAAACATTTTTATTTAATACAAACTATGGTACAAAATTTATACATAAACAACGCACGATTATTTTTTTCTTTTTTAAAACGTTGCATTATTTGTTCAAGACAGCAGCTTCATCATCGCGTACACATTTATTTACTCATTTTTTTCCAAGCAGGGCAGGATACGGAAAGAATATTTATTTAATAAAATTTCATCAAAAAAGAGCAGATTAATTCAAAATTGTAAAAACTTGATTTTTAGTTCGGTGGCAAATAATTAAATTATGGATGGACATAAACGAGAAAAATGAGAAAATTCGAAAAGCGTGTAGGCATCATTTATTAGCAAACTTATAAAGTTGTTTTGTAGAAATCGACGAGGCTCAGCTGTTTCTCGTCCAAAAAGCTTACAATAGTTCATTACAAGTACAGAACAGTGGTCTCGACGAGAAGATGACATACACGTGAAAGAAAGTTGCGCTCTTTCGTAATAGCATTCCAGTCTTATAAACGAGTAAGTAGGTAATATCATTAATCTCTAAATAGCGACGATTGGCTATTTTCTTGAAACTACAGCTCAAAGGGAAGAAAAAAAACCTTATCAGCAATTTTCTACTTCTAAACGATCAATGGTAAGATCAATCATCAGATATCGATTACATCCTACCGTTTTTCTACAGAGTTCGTTCATTTTTATTTTATTCTTAGAATTGTCGCGAAGTAATAAAATAGAATCATTGTCAGCGATTTCGAAGAAAAGGAAAAATCGTAACTTTGTCGCATAAAACTTCACTCTCTTTTTAAAAATTATTTTTGTCAAATAGTGTGTAAAAAATTGGTCGTTGGTCCGCGAGTTTGCATGACCCTGCCATCGTCGTCTCGCCCACAATCTAGTCACTTACAAGACATTTGTGTTCGTTCAGCAATGAAACGTTGCAGTAAAACGCTTATACACAGTCGATTTCTCACTTAAATAGGAATTACAACCAATAAATGTAGATACAATACCTGTTGAATAACGACACAATGATGATATGCTTGAAAAAATATTTTCGACGATACAAAGTAGAAAATTTTATATATTGTTTGTTTGTTTGTTTAATGTGTATTTATTCATGAGCTAAGCACCCTCCGATTTTTTTCTTCTTCACGATAAAGGCTTGTACTTTTGGCTTTCGAGAATCACGATTAATAATTCGACTGCAGCTTTGAAAGCAATCCTAACGATACGGACATTCATTTGCTAACTAGTTCAGTTGATCACTCAGGACTGATACGATTACGATATAATGCAATGTACAAAAAGTAGCGTGGTAAATTTCCTGTTTTCTTTTTTTTCAACATATTACAAGTAGAGAGACTGTGTAGTTGTTAATCTAATCTATGTAATCGGATTCAATCCAGTAGAATAACTTGAAAATCTGTTTACCGAAACTAGTTTTCTAAAGTAAGTTTTTCTGACACATAACATCGAGATTAGCAATGATGCGCATTTTCATAAAAAAACATACGTAACGATTTTAACATTAGTTTGATTTTCTGAAATTTTGAATGCACATATTATCATACAAGATGCAAGTATCAACACAAGGAAATACTAATAGATCGAAAGCAGCTTCTCAAAAAAAAAAAAACTTGAACAGTTTGTTTTTAAAGCTTTCGCATGCTACATCTATATATATTATATAGTCTGGACGCATATCGCTTGCTGCGAGTGCAAACTCTTATAGCGCGTCTTGTGCTACTATACGTGCCTTTTTGGCGTACACGTCTTACTAACTCATCACATTGTTCGCTAAAAAAAATTGCTAATAATTTAATAGTTAAACGTGTCCATTCGATGCACGACGAACATCGCGGACGCATTTCTCGTTTCACGTGACTTATTACCTTTTTTTATTTCATTTTATTTTTGTATTTTTTAACAAAAAAAAAAATAGACCAGAAATCCAAGCGAGACCCGGACATTTACATTCACAGCCTGACCGGGCACTCACTGCATCTTTCGCTTTGATCGATCCGAAAATATCGTTTACACACACTTCATTTCGCTTATCGTTTCATATTTTTATTTGCTTCCTCTCGACAGCAAAATAGGAATTAATCATCTCTTAATTCACTTCTTATTCAAACACGATTTTTTTAGTCCCGTTCAAGCAAACTTTCCATCATCATCGATCTTCTAGGCTCCAAACTTGAAAATATTATTCATAAGTTATTTACAGTTACACATCGGAAATTTTACTCAAGCAACTAAGCAATGCTCGGCAACTCGAGGTTGCAGCGTTTGTCAGTGACCGGATTAAGACTGCCATCGGTAAAAATTCGTAAAATGGCAGTACATCGCATTTTGGCTTTGAATACAGTCAATCAGAAATTATTTAAATTTTATTTGTCAAAAGTGTTGGTTGAACTTTTACTAAAAGTTTAATACGTATAAAATCTTTACTTGTAGCGCTCGACATTCGATACAATCGGTAACGCAATTAAATTTTGTTCACGGAGGATGTACAGTTTATAAGAATATAAATTATATTATCCAGACTTTAAAATGACAGTACAATTTTACGTGAACGCGACTTTCATTGTCACTAACATAATTGGCAATATCGGTTGGTCTTAACAAAAAATCTATTTATTCAGTCAATAATTACACAACGATCACTTACTAAAAACAAAAAACAGAAAAAAAAAACAGAAAAAAAATCAAACAGACAATAGCGCTTTTTGTTGATTTGAAACAGATACTTTTTTTCCTCTGCATAATCATAATGTTTGTCCAAGACAAGGATTTTCTTTAATGTACAGTTAACGTTTTATTTACACTCTCCCGATTTCCCAATACAGTACAAAAAAAAGCAACGAAAATCACAAATACACTTTTGAATTTCACTCGAAAAAGTAAAAATTATCCATTCAAAGCAAAAAAAATCACCATCCGCTCTCTCTCTCTCTCTCTCTTTCTCACGCGATCGTGAATCTTAAATCTACGCTCGTCGAAAATCAATGACTTAGCCCTAGGTTCGTATTTTTATTGAGGAGATCACACTTGTAATTTTAACTTGGTTCATGCCTCGCATATCAGCATCTCACTTGAAACGACGAAAAACCGAATGAATATACACATACTGTACAGGGTGTTGTTGTTGTTGTTGTTGTTGTTGTTGTTGTTGTTGTTGTTGTTGTTGACACGTAAACACATTGTCACACGATCACTGCAGCCCGAGAGAGCAAGCCGAAGAAGCATCGGCTCGCGGGTCTGTCGTCCCCCACTTGTTTCCCCCTCTCATTTCACATGGTGTTGTAGACGGGACTGCTGTGCCTCGGCCTGACCTGTAGCCTCGCCAGCGGGTGGGTCCGACCGTGCTGTTGCTGCTTCCTACTCGCCGCCTTCGCTATCACGCTCTCGACCACTTGGCTTGGCGAGGGCACCGTGGGCGGCCGTCCCGGTGCCTCGGCCAGCGCCGAACTCGCGCTCCCCGAGTCGCAAAAGAGCGTGGCCCCGTGGTGGCTGATGATCATCGGGGCGGAGCGGCGCGACAGGTCTGGGGCTATCTTGAACTTGGCCGGCGGGTGCTCCACCGCCTGCTCGGATCTGTGATTATTGTAGTGCTGCTGCGGCTGCTGCTGCTGCTGCTGCTGCTGCTGCTGGGCGGCAGAGCTCGTGCGCAGCTGGACCTCACCGAGCCGGGCCGCCGTCGTCGTCGATCGAGCGTCGACGGGCGGCTTGGCCACCTCGTACTTTCCCACGAGCACCTTGACCGACAGATCCTCGAGACTGCTGCTGCTGGCGGCTCCTTCCCCGTTATTGTCCTCCTCGGACGGGCTCGGCCTCGACGCCGGCAGGGGCTCGCTGCACCGTTTCGAGGCGATGAAGCTCGCGCGCGTCGACTCCCCCGACTGGATCTTGGACTCGTTGCGCGGTATGACGGGCGAGGAGGGCAGGCTCCGTATCTTCGCGTCCCTCTTCTGGCGTTCCCTGCTGCAGCTGTCCTGCGTCTGCTGCTGCTGTTGTTGTTGCTGCGGCGCGTCCGGATTGCCGGCGCTGCTAATGCTGTCGGGGCTGCGCTCGAGCCGGCTCGACGACTTGGCCTCGAACTCCTTCTTGAGATTCTTGACGATGCCGAAGGTGCTGCGCGGCGGGCACTCGGACTCGGGCGACTCGGGATCGGCGGGGGCGCTGGAGGAGCTGGTCGGCAGGCCGCGCTTTTTGAATAGGGGCTTGTTGCGGAGGTTCTCGAGTACCATCTTGTGATGCTTGACCGAGGGACACTGGGGCGTGTCGACGACGCTCTGGCTCGAGGTTTCGCTCTCGGACTTGCAGGCGCGCAGCGCCGAGGGACCGAGCTCGGCATCACCGGCGCAACCGCCCAACAGCGACGAGGGCGCCGGGGCGCTGGTCGACAGGCGGCCGACACTTACGCTGTTACCCGAGGCGGCGGCGGCGGCGGCTCGGCGTCGCATGGCCGACGCGGAGGGCGATATGTCGATGGGGACGGCGGTCGCCGCGCCGCCGGAACTCGTCCTGCGAGGAGGTGTCGTGCTGACGCGTTGCTGCTGCTGCGGTTGAACTTGCTCGGGCGAGGGATCCCGCCGTCGGGGAGTAGGCGAGGAATCGTAGTGGAGCAGGATCGGGTTGTTGTAGCTCTCCGCGGGATTATCGACCTCCACGTCGCTGGTCGCGGGCCTGTCGTCGGTCGTCTGCTCCGAGGACTGGGTACAAACTCGCTTCGACGTGCCTACAAGCATGAATAGTGTCAACAGCGAGGGTGAAACCATCGCGTGTGGCGTGCCATTGGCAACGAGGGTGGCAGAATCGTGACGCCAAAGTAGGGGGTCCTTACCGGTAGTCGAGCTCTCCTCGAGCTTCTGCTTGGTGCGCTTGACGGTGCCCGGGTGCCAGGGTATCTCCTCGCGATCGTACGGGAATATACCGCTGGAGCCGAGAGAATCGCCGGGCCGCATGTCGTACGAGCCCCACGAGCTGTTCCTCGACGGCAGGGTCGCCCACGAGCTGTGCACCGAGCTGTTGTCCATGGCTACCGCGCTGTCGTAGCTGCTCCAGCTGCTCTGCCGGCTCGGCGACTCGCGCACCACGACCGTCGGCTGTGGCGTCATCTGCTGGCTCTCTCCCCGGCCCTCCTCGCGCTCGAACTGACGGTCGAGCTGGGCGCCGAAGGGATCGCCGCCTTCCCTCTTCAACGGCGCTCTGCGCCCGGGCTGACTCGTCGGCTCCGCGTCGGTACCCAGCTGCTGCTGCTGCTGCTGCTGCTGCTGCTGCTCGAGGCCGACCCCGTTCGTCCGGATGCACTTGACCTCGGTGGATGCCGTCCAGACCAGACACTCGCCACCTATGAAAATCGAAACAACGACGATGATGGAGATTTGGTCGTGAGGAAAGAAAAAGACAAAGTAGTACTAACCGCTCGGCTGCGTCTGCATCTCGCTCGTCTCCGTCGTGGACTCGTCGTCGTCGTCGTCGTCGTCGTCGTCGTCGTCTCCGTCGTCGTCGTCTCCGTCGTCGTGGCCGCAGCAGCCGTTCTCGACGACCGGGCTGCCGTCGCTCGGCCTGCCTCCGGCGTTCATCTCCGAGTCGGAGCTAGGCGATGAGGGCTTGCTGCTCGCCGCCTCGAACTGGTTGGTGAGGTTCAGCACGAGGCCCTTGCGCTTCTGGCCCTGGCTGCTCTCGAAACTGTTGTTGTTGTTGTTGTTGCCGAGGGCGCGGCCGTGCTTGCAGGCGCAGCCGGCGCTCGTCGTCTCGGGCCCGGGCAAGTGGACGATCTGGTTCTGCGAGACGCTATACGACTGGCCGTTGTCGCAGGGCATGAGGACGTTGCGCGACGACTCGGTCTGCGAGCCGGTGCGCTCGCAGCCGTTACTGCTGCTGTTGCTGTTGTTGCTGCTGCTGCTGTTGTTGCTGTTGCTGCTGCTGTTGTTTTTGTTGTTGTTGATGGCGTTCATGGCGTTCGTTTTCGCGCTAGTGTCTCGCAGCAGGTCCTCGCACGTCACCTCGGGATTAGCCGACTTGTCGATGCTTTCCAGGGACTGCGACAGAAGAGCTGTGGGAGGGGGGGGGGGGGGGGGGGGGGGGTGGGGAGCGCGCGGTTCCGTGGGGTCGGGGAAATGATATTTATTCGCGCGAACGGAGTAATTTGTACATAGGTCGAGGAATGCTTTTAACGTTGAAAATTAGGTTTTATTTAATGAATACATCCCATATCCTGAGAGGAAAAAAAAAACACTTTGAACCGATGGCATTCCGTTGGCTAGGGACTTTTCACTGTAATCCAATAACTTTGATGACCATTACTTTCCGTAACCTGATGGTTGAGCTGTTTGTACAGTAAAAATTGGCGTAAGGATGGTAAAAAGTCCCCAGACGTTGGAGAGTGCACGGTACTATTAGTTGTGTTTTTTTTTTTCTCTCCCCTAATGTATACTTTGACATCACTCGATAGCACTGCATAGGGTACGGGATTCGCGCAGAGTAAACAGTGTAAACGAAAGAGCCACGGCAGGGGCCCTATATCTAAAAGCATTTGATCACACGGAAGGCAACGCGAGGCAAACTATCGATGGTCAAGCGCGATCGAACAATCCGCCCGTAGCGCTGTTTCGACCCTCGCGAGGCTTGCGGGGGACGCGGACGGGGAACGACAAGCGCGTTACGCACCAGCAGCAGCAGCAGCAGCAGCAGCAGCAGGTCCGTCCTTCTCGGTGAGCTCGGCGTTGGGCGACCAGCTCTTGGGCCTCTGGCCGCTTCTCTTGAGCTCGGCGCCCGACCGCTCGCCGTCCGCGCAACCATTTTCACCGGCCAGCAGCAGCCGCAGGGCCCCGTTGCCTCCACCCACGTCACGGTTAGCCGCACCAACAACGCCGACGCCGTCCTTTTTGTTCTCGTCGCTGCTCGGTGGTGACGACGACGACGAGGACGAGGACGAGGATGACGAGGAGGATGACTTGTCGTTGCTGCCCGGCGACGACTTGAGATTCGTGTCCGACTTTGAGCGCTGGAGCTTCTCCTTGTTCTTCATCGCGTCGAGGATGCCCTGGTAGGTCTCGAGCTGCAGTAGAAAACTGCTGTTCGGCTTGATGCAGTTGCGCTTGTCCTTGACGTGTCTGAGGGCCTGCGAGAAGTCCCAATTGTAGGCCTTCATCGCGTAAGCGATCACGACGGAGGCCGAGCGCGATACGCCCATCTTGCAGTGGACGAGGACCTTCGAGCCCTCCTTCCTCGCTTTGCTTATGTACTTGAACGTGTCGTCCCAATGCTTGAGCAGATCCGTCTTTTCGTCGTCGTAGACCCGCACGTTCAGGTAGTTGAACATCCCCGGGAAGAAGTTGTCGATCTCCCGGGTCACGTTCAGTATGTGTCTCACCCTGTGTTGTTGGTCGGCGGTTTAATTTTTCATGAATTTTCAAAGAATTCACGCGGAAAATCAAGATTTCAATCTCGTCGGGTGGATCGGTCAAAAGTATTGAAACGCGCGTTCGTCGATTTTTGTCGATGTTGTGAAAAAAATAACGCGTACAATATTCATTGATGATCCATCCGACGAATCCGACGGATTGTTCCGTGTATTGGACATTGATGCATGATATAAGGTATACGTACCCGTTCTTCTGCAGTTCCTCGAGATTGCTGGCGTTCCACTCGCTGCCGAGATACACGTGGTCGAATATCTCGGTGGGCGCGTCCATCTGGCCGAGGATGGTGAGCATCTCCTGGTCGATGAACGACTTGAACTCGCCGAGGTCCATGTCGAGGTCCTCCTCGAGCCTGCCCCTGATGTACTTGGACGTGACTTCGTCGAGGTCGACCGACATCATGATCTCCTTGAGCGTCGACCTTATCACCCGCTCGGTCTCCTCCCGTTCCCTCGGCCTGGCGGATCGATTGTTCGGTTTAATTTTATTTTAACCTTTTTTTCAAACAAAAAGTGCTATTTTCGATGAAAATGCAGTCTCCAGACTTGGGCCCGATTAGTTTTCAAACACACTGCGTACAACAGAAATTTTTCTACAGCAAACATAATGCACGACATTTCGAACGAGGAAGACAGAAAGAGGAAATAAAAGGGTCAAAGTATTGCAATATTTGCTAGAATACTTGTAAAAAAAAAAAAAAGCCTGTTCTCTGAATATACAATACGCTGCACCAATATTAGCCCGAAAAAAGTATGTAAAGTACCGTATTATAGCTGATGAGAATAAAAAATCAATACATCGGCTGAAAAAGAAGAGTGCCTCGCACTTTTAATCTCGAAGCGTCCGAAAATCTATGAAATAATTGCACCCGAGCTCGGGACTAGTCCGCGAGTGCGTAACATTACAATCGCCGTAATTCACGAGAATCCGAACCCGCGGCAGAGACGAACAACAAAAAAAAGGATCCCTTTCGCCTTCAAAGTCTGCAACTGCTCTTTTAGCCGAAGCATCAAAAAATTTGTAAAGAAAAAAAAAAAAAAAAGGGAGGGTGAGAAGAGCACCGCGAAAGCGGCCAAGAAAGGAACCGGCCGACGACGAGGCTCGCGGCGCCTTGAAGCTCAAATCTGAACCGCCGCTCGCGCGATCGAGCGGGTCGTCGAAGACGCACGTGTGTCGCAGCGTGGCCGGACTGACGCGAGAAGATAGCCTTCGAGAACTTTGGTAAACACGTATAATTATGATTTTCCCAAAACTCGGCCGGTGAAGCGACTGCACAGCAGCAAAGAGCCAGCCGTAGGCAGAGAGCTAGTGGAAATAATGATGCTGATAAGAATGATGATAAGAATATTAGCGAGTGCGGCGCGGGGGGCTGCGAGCGGCTTTTTGATCCGTGTGATTTACATAAGTTATAGGCCAGCGGCGGAGGAAGAGACGGGACAGCGTCGACAAGAAACGATCTGGCGCTCGGCCAAGTATCAAAGCTAAATCCGAGGGAGAGACGTTTCCTTTGCTGCTGCTGCTGCTGCTGCTGCTGCTTTGCTCGACGTCGGCCGCGATCGAGGGCTAATACATAATGCGGAGACTTGCTCCGTGAGGCGCCTCTTTTTATACAATTATTTGTTCCCAAGCATCAAAAATCAGCGAAAAATCCGCACGAGACGAGAATTACCCGAGGATTCCGACCGAATAAGAGAGGCTCTATTTTTCCCGGGGGCGCGATTATCAAAACGGGCCGGGACCACCACCACCACATGGCACAGCATCGACAGCGGCGATTGAAGAAAAAAAAAAAAAAAAAAAAAAGCCACGGGGCTAAGGTCGCCCAGCAGAGACTCCCCGGGGGGGCCCAACCCACGGCCCCGACGGGGACATTTTTTTCGCGTCGGGTATCTCGAAGTGGGTATAATACAAGCGGAGAAGAAAGGCCGCAGCAGCAGCACGTGAATCGCGCATTTCGGCTGTACCCGTGCAAGAGCGTGTACGGATGTTGTTGGCGTCTTTGAGTGGGATAGAGAGGCGCATGTAGATTACAATACTGCAATGTACCTTTAGTCACATCAGGCAAAGAAACGAGATAGGACGACGCGAAGCAGGAGGGGACAAGAGTTCAGCACACCCGAAAGTGCATACGGACCGTTTCGCGAAAACCTGCGGTTCATTGAAAACCAAAGCGCTGAATTGTTTCGTCACCTCGCAGCCTGTTTTTTTTTTTTTTTTCAACATCGCGCGGAATTTTTCGAACAGATGGCCACAAAAATTGATCGCATCTTAAAAATGTATCCATCTCGGAAGCCTCGAGACGTTGAAATCGGCTCTTTTTTCGAGCGGACGAGAAATCCTGTTCGCAGTTCTGCATGTGAAAAAATATACCGCGCTCGGTAGCAAAACCTTGGCGAATGTATGTTATACAGGGAGGTGCAGTTTGATCCGTGCACAATGTGCACAATATACACAAGACGCACTGCACGAGACCATAATCATACGATTAGCCGGACTCACTTGTTTCGCACGCTGTCGGGCGAGGGCGGCCGCCGGGACTCGAGATTATCCATCGCGTGCCACTCGTTGAGGCACGAGCGATCGCTCTCGATGCGCTGCTCATAGTAGCTGACCCAGTCGTGCGATAATCCGCCGAGAAAGTAGTTCTGCTCGCGCGCCTTGCTCGATACCTTGTGCAGCGTCTGCAGGGCCGACCTGTAACGCGACGTTGTCCCAACAAGTGGGCCCGTTACTTTTCTGTTGCATCATCATCATCATCATCATCATCATCATCATATCCTATAATATCATGATACTTATTTGGATTAATATTATGCATATACTATTATATGTGTACGATTGTTTTTATCGAGGTGGACGGGGAAGGGGGGATGATTATCGTGCATTTTTGGTCGTATATACTATGATGGGTGCGGTCTAAAGTTGCTCTTCTATACATTGTGTATATTTAACTGTGTAGTCACGAGCCAAACCATGATCATCAGATGGCTTTGTACGAGATCTACTTACTTTGGTTACGGTATGGTGAGAAAATAGATAATGCACCTTCTCCTAATAACACGATACTTTTTCCTCTCAAATCTAGACTTTCGATTGAAAGTTTACTGTGCATTATTATTATTATTATTATTATTATTATTATTGTTGTTACTATCATCATTACTTTTTCTGTGCGTGTAAAAAATCATACGTTCGTTTGAGCAGTTATTAATATCATTACCATCCAATCACCTTCAAGTTATCGAGATATTGCTAAATTAAATGATACGTGAATGAATGAGACCTTGTTCAGGTTTTCAGTGGAAAAATATCGTAAGATAGTACATTTATAATGAGTATAGGTATATTTTATAATACACAATCACCTTTCGAGTATTATATTAACAATTAAAACTTATAAGTGAGGGTAGATGTAAAATAATATACGTACGAAACCATTGCAAAGTATCGAAATTCACCGATGAGACGAGTAAAAATGATGAAACGAATCCTGGAAATAACGTTCTGTCAAGATCAAACCCTATACAGCTCGATATATGTATTTTCTCCTCGAGAGCGTAAAAGTATCCGCTGTTCCCGAATGAAGGATGCTGGTAATAATTTCTGTGCGATTTGAAAGAAAAACTATCGTCAAACGAGCAAGCACACAAATTTAATACGCTACTATTGTGACAATTTCAAAAAACACACAATCGATATTGTATCACAGCACGTTTAACAACCCAGTAATGAATGCACCTCAACTTATACACGAATACCGATTCGACCAGCTCTCTTTAGAGTATTTTTTTCGAAATAAAAATATCCCCTGCCTCGCGTCAGATTTCTATTTGATACGTACGTCATAAAATACGCACATAAGAAGCCCACAAATATTAAGAGTATATAATATAAATAGTAGAGAAATGTCATTATAGTACGCCTTTCCTTATCGCTTCTCGTCCAGCGTTCGGTCGAGCGTCACTTCTTCATGCACGTCTGCAGCCGCGTGAGTGTGTCCCGAGGAGTGGCTTGCCTCGGGCGGTAATTGATTTCGTGTCCAACTGCACGGCTTCCGCACGAATCATATCGATACTTGCGTGCGCGATAAGTACGACGAATTATTCGGGGGACATGGACATAAAAAAATCCCATATGTATACAGGTCATCCCTGCACGATGTCGACTGCATAATTATGGTTCGTCACAGAGAAAACGGAGAGGACGATGACCCCTGTCACTGTATATACGATCGCTGCTCAGTTTTTTTTTTTTTTTTTTTTTTTTTTTTTTTTTTCTTTTTTTTTCTTTTCTTTTTCT
>JAPYYV010012957.1:0-10066 GCA_030522625.1 Copidosoma aretas
TATTAAAAACATAAATACATAAACGAGGTGGGATAGACAAATGGAAAGGAGAGGGTTAAGTACGTTGTTTTGGGTTTAAAACGCATTGCGATTTTTAGGTGACCTGAACACTTAAATTATCGGTTTTTGGCGACTTTCAACCATCAGGTGGCGACACAAGCTGAAGAATTACTGAGCACCCTGGTACCAGGGTTGCAAAAGTGCTCGAGGTAGGAACACATACAAAAACCCCGCCCTTTGTGCGTGATTTTTTTACTTCGCAGTAATCTACTATTTCACTCTTCTTGCACTTGATCTATTGACCAGAATGTTGAAATTTCTATGAATCGATTTATTGAATTTTTTCATTTTTTTAGGCCAGTAGGTTTTTTATCCAAAATTACCGGCATTTTATACCTATTTTCTTTGTCAGTTTTTATGTTTGGCAAACCATTGCCTTATCGCGGCCGTGGAACATATACATACATTAATTCTCGTCATATGCGTTTGTCGCTCAGTCATCAGTGACAAGTTGCCATCCATGTAAATTCAGCCTAAAGCTAGCCATGCTGGGGTATTTTGGTTTTTTTTTTTCAAAATCAAATATCTAAAAAAGCGAATTAAGATAGAATGATGATTTTTGTTGAAACATACTCGTGGGTTAATGTGGAATGCGAGAAAAACATTTATAAAAGTATTTTTTTTCTAACCTCCAAATTAAAAAAAGATACGATTTTTCTGAGAACAACGTGTAAAACTGTTTCAAATTTAATCTGATTCAGACTTTAACCTGCATAAGGCTGTTTGACATGAGACGGCAAGATGTTAGAGACTATATTATCTAAATATGACTGCCTTTCAATGCTTAACATAACCTTAATACAGCAAAAAGCAAATCATCATATTGTTTTTTTTTCAAAATGTAATGTCTAAAAAAGGGATTAAGATTGCCTAGGTCAGAGACGTGTACATGATGTAGTGTGACTTCCTCTCGTATTTTTATAAAATGTCACTGGTAGTGATCAAGTTTTTTTTTATTTCTGCTTCACATACGAATTTATATCTAAAATCGTTTCAACAGGCGTGTCAATTTACAATTTGAAGATCGTCATTTAATTAACCTTTTTTATACTTATAGCAGAGCCTACAGTCACAGAATCGGAGCTTATAGAAAAGTTCGTGCGATTAGAAAGTTTTAAATTTCCTAAGAACGACTAAGTAGCTGCTCGTGCGTTCAAGAATGGTTTTCCAAGTTTAAATGGCTACACTTTGATCAAATCAAGGATTGTATTCGGTGCTTCATGTATATCCAGGCCCGTCAGTTTAGGGGATCCGGTAGCACGAGAGATTATAAAGAAGCATTTATTATTGTGGGGATTCGAAATTTGCAGAAGGCTTTAGAAAAACTGCGAAGATATGACTCTAGTAATTTTTATTGTGAATCTGCCGACTACGTTTGTCAGGTAATAAAAAGAGATCAAGTAGCAGCTCATCTTAACACGCAAGTGCAACATGAACAGCAGCCTGCACGTGTTGCCATGTGCACTAATATCAGTTCCATTCGTTACCTAACACGTTATGGGCAAGCACTGCAAGGGTCGACAGCTGATAAGGAAAATTTAATGTGTCTTTTGTATGAAAGAGCTCTTGATTGTCCTAATCCAGCCAATTAAATTGAACGTCGAGATAAGTGTGTTAGTCACGATGTACAAAATGAAATAATTTTAAAAATGTCTCACCAAATGCAGCAAAAGCTTATTCGTGATATAAATAGTAGTCCTTTTTTCGGTCTGATGGCTGATGGAACTACCAACAGAATTGGTAATGAGCAGTTCTCTACTTACTTTTGATATGTAGAAATACACATCTCACAGCCAAAATAAATTTTTATGAGTTAAAACAATGCCGATAATGGTACTGCAAAAAATATTTACAAAACAGTTAGTGATGTCATGGTGCATTCTTCATTGCCAATTAAAAAACCTCTGGCGCCACTGTTTTGACAACGCAGCAGCCATGTCTGGTCGCTTAGATAGATTGCGAAAGTTTGTAACAGATGATCAACCATAGTCGATATTTATGCACTGTTCCAACCCCTTCATTGACTTTGTCATTCAGGAAGTCGCTAAAAAATGTGAACGTATTTCAAATTCTATCTCACCTGTCACAGACGTATTAAATGCTATCTTAAAGTCGTCTAAACGAAAGATCAAATTTTCCGACATTGCCATGAAGCCCTGCACCTAATGTGACCATTTATCTCTCAAACCAAAGCGACTAATAGCAATATGCTCTACTAGATGGCGTATCCGAGCAAAATGAATAAGGCGTTATGTATAAAACTATCTTTAAGTTCAGGATAAACAATGCAGCAATGCTAGATGAGGGCTCTTTGTCTAATATTACTGATTAAGACAGGGCTATTATTCGTGGCTTTAAAAGTAATCGACGAATTTTCACCCTACTTGCACCAAATATTTCTTTCACGATTTGTGAGCCAGGAGAGCAAATAGCTAAGGCTCTGCAGAGTGTGAATTGTACTGCTACCGGTGCACAGAAATCAGCAAAAATATTATAAACTGTGTATAATTCGATGGGGGAATCCGATTTTGTTCGTATATAGACAGCTAATGAAAAGGCTAGAGTAGATAATATGGAACTAACTATGCCTTCGACACGCCCGCATTGTGAGACGAAACGTTTTTCTTTTTCTGTACATAAAATATCTCCAAAACGAATTCACAAATCTCCATTATAGCTTATTCAACACAGAATACAGAAAAAGTGGTCCGAAGTTTAAATAATTCCTTTAAAAAACCACCCCTAAATTTAATAAAATTTGAAAAAAATCATTTCAAATTGATGTTTTTACCTATAATTGTTAAAAATCTTTATAAATTTGAGAAAGAGACAATAGTTATCTT
Organism: Copidosoma aretas; assembly: GCA_030522625.1. Taxonomy (NCBI): domain Eukaryota; kingdom Metazoa; phylum Arthropoda; class Insecta; order Hymenoptera; family Encyrtidae; genus Copidosoma; species Copidosoma aretas. The sequence continues at coordinate 2,904 of JAPYYV010012957.1, forward strand.
ACAATACATACAATGGATGATATTGGTATGTTGTAAAGGATTAAAACTACCCTTAAATAAGCTGAAATTACCAAAATTTCATTTAACCTAAAGGAAAATTTTGACCATCCAAATTCGTAAACTAAATGTGCATTTTCGCAAATTACGTACAGAATCTATGGATGAGAATGTATTAAAGAAGTGAAAACAACCCTTAAAGTAGATTAAATTAGAAAATAATAAGTTTAAATTGTAATTATTATGTATGATTATAAGAAATAATTAAAAATGTATAGAAAAGATATTTAGTATATTATACTACATAAAATCGGTAATGTTGGTATGTTGTAAGGGGTTAAAACTACACTGAAAAAACGTTGGGTGCGCAATGCTGCTAAAAAAGCGGCGTACCTGGTCTTATGGTGCTGCTGCTCGCCTGCTCTGGGCAGGCGGCACGCTCACCTCGCACGGAAAGCGGGCTGCCAAAATAGTTGGTGTATGGTGAGCGAGCTAGTACATGCCTTATATGTATATGGGGCATTCCACGTCAACTGTACCTGTAAAAAAATAGATTTGGTCGAAATCTATGGGAATCGATAGTCCTTCGTCAGAAAACGATACGCTAATTTTTTTAGATCTTTTTACTGATACCAAAGCTGTCAGTGACGGTCACCAAATCGAAATATTTTCTTGGTCCCCATTATTTCAAATTTTTTTGCTGAACCATCAAATTAAAAAAAATAAACTGGGGCCTACATTTTGTAGATTTTTTGACGTACAATCGTTGAAAAATATTTATAAGACTATTTGAGGTTATGTTACACCTTTTTTTTGAGTTTATAGATTTAAATAATTTTTTCAGCAAAGTATGACACGTTTTCTTTCAATTTTTTTTTTTTAACTTTATAAAAATTGCTACTTTCATGATTTTTTTCCTAGTGGGCTTGAAACGAGAACGGGTGCTAGGTGGCGCTAAACATTATGGTCACCAAATTTGATGCTTTCTCGCTTGGGTTTCAAAGTTTTGTAATGAGATAATAAACTTATTGAAATTCATCAAGATCGCCGATGATGAGTGTGTAGTTGAACTTTCGGAATTCAAAATGGCTCATCCAATATGGCGGACCATTTTTGACAAAATTCAAAAATAATTCTAAAAAAAATAGTATTGTATTTTTCATCAAATTCTGCGTAAAAATTGTGTCTTTTACTTTTTCGATTAAATGCATGTATTCAGAGCAAAAAATGCATGAAAGTTCAATTATACGGATTAACGTAAGATTTCACATTTTGTCCATTCATCAATCCGTAAGAATGATTAGAATATGTTTCCATTCGTGCAATTAACTTTGTAGTCCGCCGATAACGACATTTTTGTTAGATCATATAAAATCAACATAGCAGATTCAATATGGCCGACGGTTAGTTGTTTTTATGGAACTTAAATGCGAATATTAGCCAGTCTTATTATGCTGTCGTAATCTCTTAAGCTTGTACAATTTCGAGTAAGCTTTCTTGTGCTGTTGTAGTCACGATAGGCTAAGACCCCACTTTGGAACCACTAACTTATGTACTATTGAAATGACCTCTTAGCTGGGATATTCAATGACCTGAACTTCTCCTCTGACCGTAAAATTCAACCTTACATTCAGTCAGTTCTTTTTGTTCAAGAGTTTGACCTATGTATCACATTATGGGTAGAGACGTTATGAAAAAATTTTAATATTGTTTTTAAACATGTTGACTGACATTATATGTATAGCACTGTAGCTCGTCATCTGCTTTTAGATCCGTCGGTCAACATGGTCGGAAACAAAGTTCAAATGTTTTTGTCGATAGTACTTTTCTCTGCTAAGGTTTCGACATTTTTTACTCACAGACGCAAGCTCTAAATAAAAAAAGCAATCAAACGTGCCTGATTTATTTTTATTTTGTAATTGCTCCAATTGCAATATTCATAACAGTAGTACTAGCTTGTTCTGCCTCGTTTTGTGTACAGACATTAAGATCTTTAATAACATGTTTTCTTTGGTGGCCGTTTGTATCCAAAGACATCAAAATTTTTCTACACGTATAACGAAATTGTGATTTAATTTTTGAGGAACAAGTTGTAAAATGTCAAAAAAATGTATTATTTCACTGATGGTGCACCACACCAATACAAGAACTATAAGAATGTTTTAAATTTAGTGAATCACTATCGAGATTTTAATATACATGCCGAATGGCATTTTTTTTCGACAGCTCATGGGAAAGGACCCTGTGACGGTCTGGGAGCTACAGTTAAACGGAGTGCTGTTCGAGCCAGCTTACTATCAAAAATATTGATATTAACAGCTTTGGAGTTGTTCAAATGGTTAAACACTACAGATAGACTGCCGAGCATAAATTTCGCATACTCTGACATTAAAGCGTATGAATCACACAAAAGAAAATTGAACAGCCGGTTTAACTCCAGTAACCGAATAAAATCCTTACAAAATAAGCATTGTCTCATCAGTTTGGAAAACGGATTTGTGCGAGCAAATAATACTCTGAATCTACAAGTTATGAAGATTTTAAAATTCTTTGAAAGATATCAATACCATTTTTAAATAGTTTCTTTATATTCTTGAAAAGTAATCGGTTTTAATGTCTATGTGCCAGATGAAATTAATTTAATCGTTAAAAATAAATATATTTATTAACTGTGCTCCTTGTCAGCAAACCGCACAATACATATTTACAATAGTCGTAACACAAATCATAATACAAATTTATATATAAGTTCCATAAAAACAACTACGGTCGGCCATATTCAATCTGCCAGGATGATTTTAAATGATCTAACACAAATGTCGTTATCGGCAGACTACAAAGTTAATTGCACCAATTAAAACGTTTTATAATCATTCTTACGGATTGATAAATGGACAAAATATGAAATCTTACGTAAATCCGTATAATTAAACTTTCATGAATCTTTTGCCCTGAATAAATGCATTTAATCAAAAAAGTACAAGACACAACTTTTACTCAGAATTTGATGAAAAATACGATACAATTTTTTTAGAATTATTTTTGAATACTTTTAAAAATAGACCGCCATATTGAATCAGCCATTTTTAATTCTGAAAGATCAAGTAAACACTCATTAATGGCGACCTCTATGAATTCCAATAAGCTTATTCTCTTATTGCAAAACGCTGAAACCCAAGCGAGAAAGCATCAAATTTGGTGATCATAATGTTCAGCGTCATCTAGCGCCTGTTCACGTTTCAAGCCCACTACGTAAAAAATCATGGAAGTAGCATTTTTTATAAAGTTAAAAAAAAAAAAATTTTAAAAACGTGTCACACTTTGCTGAAATAGTTATATAAATCCGAAAACTGAAGAAACAGGTGTAACATAACCTTAAATCGTTTTATAAATATTTTTGAACAATTGTACGTCAAAAAATCTACAAAATGTAGCCCCAAGTTTTTTTTTTTTTTTTTAATTTGATATTTTAGCGAATAAATTCGCAATAATGTACTAAGAAAATATTTCAATTTTGTGACCGTCACTAACGGCTTTGGTGGCAGTCAAAAAATCAAAAAAAATTATAGTATTGTTTTCTCACGGAGGACTATCTATTCCGATAGATTTCGACCAAATCTATTTTTTGACCGGTACAGTTGACGTGGAATGCTCCATATATACATACATACATAGGTATAGGGCGTGTACTAGCTTGCTCACCGCGCATCATCTATTTTGGCAGCTTGCTTTCCGTGTAAGGTGGGCGCTCCGCGCGCCCAGAGCAGTCAAGCAGCAGCACCATAAGACCGAGTACGCCACTATAGGTATTTTTGGTGGCGCTTCGTACCCAACGTTTTTCGAGTGTACCCTTGACTGAGCTTAAATAGACAAAACATCTGAAATTCAGTAGGAACAATTTTATTTTTTGATCTGAGTAAACTGAACGTATAATAATATATTGTTAAATGTTGTTCCGACTATTTAAAATATAATTACGCATGGGGATCAAAGTAATCCCTAACTTTGATGAAATTATGAAAAATTGTTTTAAATTTATAGATCTTCCCCATATATCTAAAGAATCGATAAATATTAGTAGAAAGGATGAAAAGTACTTAATACATTATATGATTCATGTCATTATGTTGTAGTTTTAGGGTGCTACACTTAAATAAGCTACAATATACCAAAGTTTATAAAATAAGGAGAAAAAAAATCGTTAGTACATCTAAGTGAGGTAAACACATGAATTTAAAAATAATGTAGAGACTTTTAAAAATTAAAAAGATGTAAGGGGCGATAACAACCTTCAAAGGTTCCAGAATAACAAAATTTTAAATTTTAATTGAATTTTTGTATTTTAAATCACTAAGTATTACTAATATTTACGAAGAATTTAGACCGTACGTTGTTATAAACAGAATATTTATTCAGTATTCAGTACGTCCAAGCAGGTTAAAACTATACAAAAAAAAGCTAAATTAGAAAAGTTTTAAACAAATTTTTACAAATAATTATCTTTTCTACCCCTGCGCGAGTTGCACGTATAAATAAAGAAACGTAAAACAGACGTAAAACAGTCATTAGAAGCACCTAAACATGAAAACTCTTTATTTTACAGTTTTTGTATACTTACCAACCACACTGGAAAACGTCCTAATACTCTAAAAGTATCCAAATAAACGCAAGATCAGTAGTTTGGGCTAGATTTTTGGAGTCAAAACCACCCCTAACAAATCATGGGTTTTAAGAAATATTTGGAAATTAAATATGGAAATTTTTTTTTTTTTAATGATTAGAAGTGCAAATAATGTCTTATTTTTTACAAACGGTTACAGGGTTGTTGGAATATGTCATGCCCACATTCATTGCAATTAGTTGCACAAGGAAATAAAAAAGTTATATCAACTAACTATCATTTTAAACTTTAGTTTCAGTGACTAGTCTGAAAAATTCTGTGGATCAGAAATAAGGATATAGTTAAAGTAAAAATACAAGATAATATACTTAATTCCTTCAACAAGCCAAGTTTTATGTTTTTTTACGTTGAATTAAAGTGATTCTGACTAATTGAAACTAAAATTTTCATTTAATTTACCTTATTTTTCCTTCTTAATTTGAGATGTTTTATCTATTTAAGCTTAGGCAAGGGTAATTTTAATCTCCTATAATATACCAACATTACCTTTTTTATGTAGTATATTATACTTAAAATTTCATCCAAAAATGTTTATATGTTCTATATTGTTCTATACTTAAAAATTTTAATTCATTATTTTATAATTTTATCTACTTTAAGGGTTGTTGTCACTTTTTTACGTCATTAGAATCCCTATAGTCTGTACGTAATTTAAGCAAATGCACTTTTGGTTTACTAAGTTGTATAGTTGAAATTTTCTATCAGTTTTCATAAACTTCGTTAATTTTAGCCAATTAAGGGTGGTTTCAATCACTTACAACATACTAACATCATCCATTGTACGTATAGTAAGATACTCGTTGTTTTTTCTTAAATTTCTAAAGATTTTTAAGGAGTATAGGAAATTTTTCATATTAAAATGATTTTTTTTTAATTTTATCAACTTTAAGGGTGGTTTTAACTAGTGATCTTATAATAAACTGATCAGACTAAGCGCAGCCATGTTGTTGCTGCATATCTGTATATATTGTTTGGTCTTCCTTTTTTTTTTGCACCCACGCTCTCTCTCGTAACGTTTCGTAAAATTTTCATACTTACAAGATCAGGAGATGAAATATTGGAATATTATGCTATAATGTATAAACAGACAACGGAAGCTCAATAGATCTATTCACCAGCTGATAACTCGTGGTTGTATTGAGTATATGGGGAGAGAGAGATCAATCAGGCGGCTTATACCCTCAATTTGCTTGAACTACATGATCCATTAAGATTATTTGATCATTATTATAATGCCACGAAAGAACTTGAGGGATGAAACCTTATTGATGACTTGTGGAAAAATAAAGAAAGAAGAATACGTGATTGAATTATTATTTAATTTTTGATATTTATTTTTATAATTGTAATTATCGTTAAGAGAATAAAGGATTATTTTAAGAATACAACTAAATAAGGAACATCTGCTACACAGCATAGGAAGATAATTTATCCCGAACCGAGACTTTCCATCAGAAAAAAAAAGAACACAGATAAGACTAGTATAGAGGAAAGTTGTACACAAGTAGAAACTAAATAACCTAAGATAACAAAATTACATCCTTTAAAAAAATCGTGTAGCTCAACATTTTCGCGGCACACACCAAAAAACCTAAAGATGGATTTATAAGATCAGAAATATTCAATTATATAAATAGTAATATAATCTTCAATTAAATTGCAGGTTTACCTAGAAACTTTAACAACAACTTCAATATATTCAAAATAACTATTAACATAAAATATCTATCAAATAAAGTTATTAAACAATTAGAAAGTAAGGAGGTCATCAGAAAAATGCTGGGGCCCCATACTTCTAAATTAGGTTAAATTTATTAGTCAATCATTTATAAATTTAATATGCTCGTAATTTGTCTCAAGAGTATTTTTATAACTTTTATTATTCCAAACTTTATTATGAAATACATACCTATATTATCTACTCACCAAGAACCGTAAAAGATTAAAGAAGAGCAGACTGTTAGTTGACGACTTATGGTATCAAACGTAATATCTATTATTCTCCTTGTATAGGATATTCTTTTACAAACCAAACACCTTGCTAACCGACACCATTTCTATCCAGCTCGATTTTTTCTTCTAAGTTCTACATCGAAAAAAAATATACGTGTTTAAATAATTTTTTTTTAATAAAAAGATTCCAAATTTTGAGAATTTCGTGATTTTTAGCTTGGAGGTTCCCTTTTAAAAATTCAGAACTCTGTCAAATTCAGAACAATGTAAGCATTACAACTGAATCTTTTCGTTTGCTTTTGAGTTTTAATAGATCTATTCATAAAAAACAAAGAGCAAGTGGCGTATTAGCGAACCGTTTGGTGTCTGGGGAGTCAGTATTAGGCATGAACGGCCGCAACCAGTGCCTGACCCTGCATATCTGCTGCAAGACCTCCGACGAACATACATAATCGTTTTACTTCAAAATTGTTGGATTGTATTGTTTTGATACAGTTTTATAAGTAGAAGTTGATACAAGAGCCCTGTACGG
>JAPYYV010012958.1:0-24499 GCA_030522625.1 Copidosoma aretas
ATAGTTGAAGAAACGTTAAGATGCTTTCTTTACAAAATATTTATATTTCTCAGCTCAAAACATGAAAAACTGCTGTCCAATTTATAGGTTCCATTAGATATGTCCTATACCCAATACTTGGACTACTTTCTTTACATGGATGTCCAACTACTGGTCCTAAATCGAGCGTCGACCCCCAGTATATTAACTTTGGAATTTAGTTTTTTCTTATTTATCGACTTAATGATTGGGAATTTTTTTTTGTAATCAATAGAAAACAATATAGATTAATACATGAAACGTTTTTTTTTAACCCTTTTTTAGGTTATTTTTTAGAATTTCGTACATGAATATTTTCATGTACAAAAGTGTCCAAGTACTGGTTACTTTACCTTATCGTAGGGTTGCACTCTTCCGACCCTTCTTTCATTTCAGCTTTACCTTGCATTGTCTTCTAAGGTTTAATTAAGCCATTCCATCTCTACTTTCTCCCGTACCTAACGGTCTTCTGTGGAATTCAGTTTCCTGTCCATCTCCGATTTTCCTGGTTCTGATCTTGGTGATCCAACTTCATAAGCCTTAGTCTATGGATGTAATCTAGCTTGCAAATCGCAGTTCTTTTTATGTTGTTGTCAGACTATACTACAACCATACTGCTCTGAAGTGTCTCCAGAACAATAGTGTTGATTAATAGTGTATATTAGTATTTAGACCTTGGTTGATAATGGCTAAGATCTACCTTCCACAGAGATAAACCCAACTCTTGGTCGACTGCGAATTACTATTAGACAGGTCTGAAAGACCTTTTCCAGGGAGTTTAAAAGCTTCTTCTAGGAAAGACTCTGTCTCGTATCACTGCTTTAAAGGGTGGAAAGGTGACAATCTGCACGCATGTTATTTTCTTTTCTTTTATCACTACCGTTGTAAGTTATTACCCACCATTCTTTATTCCTCAGCAGGTGTTTCCGTTTTGCCTTAAAACTGTCCTTTTCGTTTTCCTCATATTAAATCAAATGATAGGGATCCAGCTGGGTAATTTCGTTTGAGTCCACCAAGAGGCAATCTAATTAGTTGAGTTACTTCCTCTAACACATCCCACCTTCTACTGACCATGCTACCTGCAGGACAAGTAATGTTTTTCTGACTAAGGAGCTCCCGCAATCCAGGAGGTACAGCACCAATGAGGTTGTATCACTGTACTATAAATATATATCTGTGTAATAATTTTTGGTGTGTAGACAATAAGGTCAGTGGGGAAAAATGCCTTATCATAGTAAAAAAGTGGGTAAGTGGATGTAGATAAGGATCTTTTTCATTAGACTATGGACTTTCTATTCGCTATACCATATGGCACGCATTTGGTTTGAGCAATAACTACCCTTTGTTTGCTTGGGACTATTAATGAATACCTGAATTGGAATACTTAGTGTTAATACTTCGTTTACTGTTTTTAAATTGTTTTCTTTTAAAGAATTTCCCTTTTTTTATTTAACCATCGAGGACCTAATAGTCACTTCCATACCGTGTCATCATCACTACAATCTAGACTATAGTAAGTGAAGAATCGGTAATATGACAAGACAGAGGAGGTAGTCACCGCGGCATCATTAAAGACGCGTCTGCACAGTTTCCGCCCATTCTCCGCTCTAACGCTCCACGCGATCGACATCCTCAGCAAAAGACCGAAAGGCTTGCGCGCACCAGACGGACAATTAATTCCCCGGGGGCTGGCGAGAGGATGAGAGGCAGGGTTGGTGCTGCTGTAGCACACATCAACGTGTGTGCCCCGAAATTGATAGCCGGCACCTGACGACCGGCGTTGCTGCTGCTGCTGCAGCAATACAACTGTAGCGTTAGCACGAGAACGAGCAAAAGAGAGATAGAGAAGAGCCTCGTAACTGGCCATTACCAAGTTTATTATGGTTCCCTCGCCGGTTGCGGACGCCATCGGCCTGCCGGTCCGAAAGATATATGTACGCGCATTTGCACGTGTAGGCTGCTGCACTGGTGCCGGCTCTCTTCTCTCTCTCTCTCTCTCTCTCTCTCTCTCTTTATCTCTCTCTTTGTGCGCGCGTATTATACGCATCTACAGCGCGTACCGAGACTCTATACCCAGGATGGGAGAGAGAGAGAGCGAGCAAAGGGGTTGGAGGCGCGATGCTTCGCCTATACGCGTAGTCGCGTACCGAGCGCGTGGGGATTATATATAGGGAGCTAGGGAGATGTAGAGGGGGAGAGAGGATATCGTGGTTGGCTGGCGACGTGACGTTTTCTCGCTACGAGGAATGACCGATTGCTCGTACGGTCTGCCTACTTCGCTCGGCTTTTACTTTGGGATCTGATGGAACGGGTTTCAACAGATTTCTCAGATCTCTCCCCCTGGCTTTTGTTCCTTTTGCATCTGAGTATATAAAGGGTTTGGTGGCCCCTGTAAGGGTACTCGAAACTCTTTTGATGTGTTTTTTTTTGTTGATGAAATCTTGCATTAATTCAATTTTTATGAACACGCAATCAGTGTAGGGGCCACATTTGCCAAATCACGCTTGTGAGATACAACAAGCAAGAACCAACATATTTAAAGCCTGCAAGAGAGAGGAAAAAGCAAAAAAAGTTAAGCTTTGTCTGGCGAGGCAGTCTGTATCTGCTGTCTTATGTAAAGTACCTTCCATTGTATGTCTCGACCCTCGCGTCGTGCATGTATATACGATGCAAGTTACGTTTCCTCAAAAGAATTACGCCGAATGCACCTGCTGCGGTTGTTGTAATACTATACTGTCGTTCCGACTATTTGTTTATTATTTTTCCTTCAAGGTTTATGCACTTTGTTCTGCGCATATCATTCATATTCTTATATTTATGTTCCGTACATGTTCTCGTATCTTACGAATGTGTTAGATTTATTGTTGTTATTACTTCCCTCAGGCGAGTCTAATAATACAAAGTATCCACTATTAGAAAATATACGGAAATCTATATTAGAAAAGTACACTTATTCCACGTTAAGATAGAAATTTTCGAATAACCATTTAGCCCTCAATTGATAGACGAGTATCACTTTTATAGAGCATCCAGGGATTAAAAACAACTAACATTTAAAATAGTCGAAGGTTGAAGTATTGGAACAGCATTTTTATTAGTATCAGGTGTAATGGAACGACTTATGACAATAAATGGAACAATATCAAGTATTCAATATTTGCATTTGATTAATCACCTGTAGTTAGAATTATTGTATCAAGTGTGATCCTTAAAGTTAATTAAAAGGCAACAGATCAGCAAGAAAAGATTCTTCATACAAAATTGAAAAAATTGGCATAACTTGGGAATAGCTTACAGTTATAGAATGTTCTGTCAACTAAGTATCAGCTCTACCTCTATAGTTCTAGTTTTACAGGCGTTCCAGCACTTTTTCTTTTACTTGGGCAAACTTGGTTCTTTATTATAAAATGCACAATATCGTCTTCATTTAGCACGAAATTATCGATGGGCTCACGAAACCCACTATTAACATCGCAAGTCACACATCCAAACGTGTATAAATTTATGGATGAACTTCAGTCGCGACGGCGCTCGGCGCTATGCACGATTACCATTATAACAGCGGGTGTTTGCGTCTTCGACTCAAATGCCTATTATACAGGTAGGTGTACGAGTACGATTGCACGGCATGCATAGCAAGGGGTGGCAAAAATAATGCCAGAGCGCGATGAATAATAAAACGGCGGCAGAGCTGCTGCTGCTGCTGCTGCTGCTGCAGCGACTACTACTCGCTGGGTAATATTACCTGACAAGCGTAAGGATCCGTCGTGCTCGAGGATGTGATGTGTGCCTGCCTCGGCTCTCTCTTGATTACAATCCCCCTGTTCGCTCGTACTGTCTGATGGTTGCAAGGTTACATGCCCATACGGGGGAAGAGCAAAACTTGAACTTGTAAGTACACTGCACGTATGCGTGCCCACAGAAGTTTGTTTTTGACTTTTTCATGCTATCCTTCTTCTTATTGGATTATTTGCATTGGTATATTAATTTTGTATTCCGAGGCAAGGTAACAAATGATGGCAGAGAGTGTAGGATCACAGAGGCTTCTCAGGCGGTACTATTGAAAATTGAATGTATGTTCGGTACCTATGAGCGAAATCTGTTGAATTACTCTTCGGTGTTTTCAAGAAATTATGATATCATCGATGGTAAATAGATGTACCCAAGCTAAAACTCGACGCCATGAAAATTTCGAACAAATTTTTCTGGGCACGCGATGGAACTACGTGGTGCAGCTGGTGCAATATGGATAAGTGTTTCTTCATGTACCCACTGTACCCGCGATATTACACTCGCCATTATAAATGTAAACGATGTGGTGAAAACTATCTTCCTCCGGTCGCTGTTGACTATAATGTGAGCTATTTTGCGTCGGCCGTCTATACGCATCCAGAGAGGGTATACTTAAGTGTAAAACGGTATTTTAAATATTTGAAGAGTATAAATCGGACCAAATTGACTTTACATATTCCACAAGTATCGATTTCAAGCCAACGTTATTTCTTCCCCTATTTCTCAGTCGAACAAATCGACAGCAATCGACGAAGAGAATCGAGGACGAAAACACGTGCAGGGAAGATTAGAGTTCTGAGATTCGTTTATTATTATTCACAAGCTCTCGAGCAGCTCCCATGCAGATGTATACACATGCCCGCAGAGCACTCGTAAACGCTCCGATGGACAATAGATAAAACCCGAGCTCATCTCGAGCCTCCGAAGAGCTTCCACAGTTCTTGCGCACGCATCGACGTAAGCACAGGCATCGCTGCAGCACTTGCGCGGTGGTCTGCAATGCCCTTGCAAAACCCTCGCGCCCGCTCGCGTCGTATGCCTGCTACGCGGCTTGTATGCGGCTGCGTTTTCTCGCGAGCGCAGTGGTGGTTAGCGGTACAGCCTCTCGAACGGATCATCGCGCCTCCTCCACTGGTATCGCGCTAATTGGTCGGATGCGCGTGTGGTCTTCTCTCGCTCTGCACTTCCATGTATATTCTACGACGCAGCCAGAGGAGAGAGAATTAAGGCGCGATGCGCCGCGGAGGAGGTGTGTATTTTTACATCGGATTGCCTTTTTGCCCCGTACTCGTCGTTTTTCGTGGCTCGGCTACTGCTGGTCTCACCCCCCTCCAACCCTTTTTTTTCCGTCGTTGTCGATGTGCCCGTGTGCGTGAGCTGCAGCCGCGGCTGCGGAATTAATTAGGATTGTAATCCGATAGCTCGCAGTTGCGTCTTTATTTATATGGAAATGATTTTTGCCCACGAAGGAAAGGGGCAAGAAGAAGAAGAGTCCCGCGGCGTGGATCTTTTTTTTGCGAAATTTGAGAATACCGATGGTGTTATTCGCAACTTTGGTTGGGAATTTTTGAGCGCTCTGGGGGTTGATAATGCCTTGATTAATTAAAAAGTTTATTTCTTGCAAGCAGGAAGTTTTTAAAAAAACTGGATGCGGATTTTTCTGATTTTTTTTTGTTTCGTCGCCATTGAATATTAACGTTCAATCACATACTATTAGTAAAATATCGGCAGCAAGTCGCGACTGGTTTCTGTAACAATAACATACAGTCTATTAAAAAATTAAAATCGATCAATCGCTGCTGTTGCATCAAAAATAACTTCATCACGTATGCAATTATTTGTCTAAAAATGGCTCATTAAGTATACTAAACAAAACTGATTCCTTGATTGATTCTCCACGAGCCTCAAATTAGCACAAAAGACCAACAAACCCCGATATGAACTAACTACAAAATCAATTGAGCACAACGCCTGTACGCATGAGAAAAAGAAAAACAAAAAAAAAAAAATCAAGAAATAACGAAAAATTTACATTCCACGCGGTCATCAATTAACACGTCACGTGATCTCGCTTCCTCTTTCTCGAACACCATTGCAGCAGCAGCAGCAGCATCAGTGTAAACTCGTTACCCTACCACGGCTGACTGAGAGGGGGACTCGGGATTTAATTAAAGAACATCGCTGCGCTACGGCTAACTTGTCGCTCGCCCGCTGAGCGAAACGCGAAAATCCTCTCCGCTTCCACGGTAATTGTCGTGCGTGGTGCGCTCTCCTCGCGCTCGCATCTCCGATGGCTGTAAAATAAGTAGCGTACGTGTGTATTTTTTTCTTTTTTTTTCTTCATAATTCATCGGATGAGTTCGTCTGCCTAGAGTCTGTCGTCATCAGCGGTAGATACGTTGATCTAGTGCGTACATATTGTATCGTAAGCGTATGCGAGCGTACACTCCAGGCTCGTCTCTTCTTCGCATACATTAATTTCATTCATAAAATCCAAAAAACTGCTTTCTCAACGAACCACTAAGTCGCGTCAATCGCCTCGAGCTACGAGTTGTTGACCATATAGCTAAGTCCGATCCTTCCTGTTTCACGCACTGCTATTCGTAAAACTCGAATCCATAGTGAGAAAATTAATTTCGCGTGTCACAGCGTATACACTCTCGTTTGTACGAAGATAATATTCACCACCTCGAGTCGACGAATGAATAAATTTGGATGGCATTCCAGGAGACACCCAACAGGGATTCAGATTTGGATGATGGCTACAGGTAAACGAGCTGCTGCAGAGTATAGGAAAAAAGAGGAAAAAACAGCGAGAGAAAGAGCGGACAGTTGTCCGCAGTCCATTAACAAGCTTGCTAACACCCGAGAGTCTCCGATTTCGTGTCGATTCATAAAATCAGGGAAAAAGTGGCCTTCTCGCGCCTCTTTCTCTTTTTGGTACGACGGTTCCTTCCGAGAAACCTCGAAAAAAATAACAACAACATCGCTACAGCTCCATTCGCCCATGTTTTATTAATAGAGGACCGAAAAGACGTGAAAAAATCAAGCAGGAGCTTTGTACCAATATGGCCACAAACGACATCAGGAAAGGGAATCGACGATGAGTCGTATCCGCGGTTGCTTTTTCTTCCGAGGAAGAGAGAGAGAGGAGGGAGACAGATCAATGATCGTTTAAGTACCTCTGATGCTGGTTGGTCCAGCTGGCCTGCATGGATTCGTGTATGTGTGCGCACATCGAGTACGCATGTACCAATATACCCACAAAATCAAGTGGGACGCACAGAGGTGCTAACTGTGCCCTCGCGCGCATGTAGGTACACAATACGCCTACGCGTATCACACACGAGGTATAGTCGCCCACGCGTAGCCTTTCTCGCCCCGCGGCCTGTTTGTATAATAATGCTGCAGAGACCCAAGAACTACATATACACACATGCAGGTATATACACCACTACTTGAACAACTTATATAGGGGCAACTACCTGGACGGGAGCAGCTATATACAGCTATACGGAAGGCGTGTGCTCGTTATCTCGAGCTGGCGATCTATCGCTCGGAGACGCTCCGCGCACGCGTTTGTGTGTGTGTAGTGTACGATGTTTACAAAACGTACTGTACGATTTATAGTCGTGGTGGTGGCGAGGATGCAGTAACTAACTCTGTTATCGCGTGATTGAAGACTCGGGGGGGGGGGGGAAGGGGGGGGGGAAGTTGGAAGGTAAATTCGGCCCAAGTTTTGGGTGCGATTTCCGCACGATAACCTGTTGGCTGCGCTTGATGCAAGCACATTTATCAAAATTGAGTTGTGGTTTCTTCGATTAAAATTTTAACTAGCCTATTTGTGCAGAAGCTTAAGCTGCATGTCAGGGTATAATATTATTGTCTGATTAAATTGATTTAGGTATCTACAAGGTAAAAGTACGTGAAATATGTTCCGATGAAGACTCGTTGCAATGACTGGATTTGGTATGGTCTACGAATAAACTATTTTCGATTCATCAGTTATCTGGCTTTATTTAAAGATATAGAAAAAAAATGGAAGAACTGTACAAAAAAACGAACTTTTGCATTGAAGGCTGATACGTTGTTGATCAAGACCCGTATAAAGAAATCTAACTTTTGGGACAACCTAGGCCACCATTGCTATTATCCTATGTTGCTATTATCCATGCATGACCGATAACACTGTGCATACTTAGCATATTTCGCTTTTTGTTCGGTGTGTCTTTGGCAACAGATATGTTTACAGATTATATAAATCGTAGCTAATGATAATATAATCAATGCATTTGATTTTTTAATCACCTTATAAATTTTTCGAAAACTGCACACAATATTACTACTAGGTATCTAGATTGCTTAACATCATCTAATAAGTGTGACAAATATATATTGCAAGATATGTACTTTTTTCCGCCGAGCGAATAGTTTAATCTGCTAAATTTACCACAGCCTCATTAGTCAAGCTTGGCGCAACTTGGGACGTCATCAACCTCGACCTAAGTTATCCAAAGACGAACATTTCCAAGCGGAAACATACATAAGGTTATCAATATCTTCAAAAATTATTTTAAATATCTCAAATTGATACTAGATACTATTTTTTATTAATTTGTATTGTTTTATTGCTTAAACGATATAGAAACGATGATTTTTTTAAGAAATATAATTTTGAAGTTATATTTTTTAAAGATTTACGTTTCAAGTTCAACGTGAACATTTGCCATGGGGTGCAAAAGTATTAATATAATTGAATAATTTTTAGTGATGCCATAAATTTTAATTCAGTTTATACATAATATTGCCTTTATTTAACGTTACTTTTCTATTTTGAAAATGACGTTTCATTCCTTGCTTATTTTATTTATTGTCGACAGCTGTGTGTTGATAAAACGAATAGCTACTATCGCTTGTGTAATTCAGTGTTTATATTTCTTAATGCTTAGTCTGCCTGTTTCTATTATTACTACTATTATACAAGCAAAATATGAATTTATTGATGATTTATTATTTTAGTAGTAGCTTTAACTTTGTTGTGTAATGATAGTCACCTATGAGCATAGTATAAATTATATTTCTGTAACGTTTTGTTAACTCAAGATATTAACAATATTATAAAATGTCATGAATTTTTTAGTAAGTAATTTTATGAATATTATGGATGGTTACATACAACTCAAAGAAAATTTTAAATCACCCAAATGCTACTAGCCACTTTGAACTATATTTTGATTGGTTTTTCATTATAGGTAAAGTTATTGATTAGAAAACAGTGCAAAAAATTTTTTTAATTAAATTTTTTTTTTCTATTATTAAATGTATTTTAATAAAAATAAGTGTTCTCAAAGGAAACAATGTATTTTAGCATCTGGGTTTTCACATTTTTTAAAAATAATTAGGAAAAAGTGACAAAAACTGAATTCATGACATGTACCTTCATTTTAACCGTAGCAAGATTCGGATAAAAAAATAACATTAATAATAAAGTACAATCAACCGGACATTTTCTCGCATTTTCCCAGAAAAAAGAAGAACGAATGAACTAACACGTGCACACACAAAGAGAGCACTGCAGCTGCGGTGGCATAAACAAGTTCCGCCATTAATTTATTGGCTCTCTCTTTACTTTTAGTAGCTTCATTCGGCCTCCCGTTTTATATTCCCTCTCTCGTGCCTGCATGTACAGTACACGTAAGCGTTAAGAATACACGTACTCGAGTGTATGGGAGCGAGGCCGCACCCTCGCACAACAGCCGACCGCCCGCGACTTTCGCACAATGCCATGCCCGGGATGCAGGCAGCGAGAGAAGAGAGGCTGCGTACCTACTCTTGATTTTTTGATTTCTCTACAGCCACCTATATAACAAGAGTATTTGAGTTCTTTCTTTATCTCGTCGCTGATGTTCGCTGATGTTTTTCGCCCGTGCTGAATTTCATTGAATGATTTTCAGAATTTATTTTTCAATATTTGTTGTAAATGAGCCATGCATGCGTGAGCTCTGAAATAATAGGAATAAATATCGGATGTCAGATTTACCGTGGCAGCATATTTGCTTTTTTACACGCGTTTTTATTTGCTTTGTTCTCGTGGATTTTCAGCTGGAGCACGTTGACAATGCGTTACCGAATACAATGGACAGAAAAATAATTTACGTATGAGCGGCGAAAAATTTACTAGACGGAACGCGCTTATTTTAGTAAAGCTCGATTCGTCATTTTTCTAAAAAAAAAAAAAAAAAAAAAAAAAAAAAAAAAACCAATTTAGCCACGCACAAGTGGCTGCTGTACGCATATATCATATACACACGCATCTTGGTTTAAATTTTGCGACTGCACACGCGTGACTTAAAACCCTCCACGCGCGTGCTTGTACAAACGCGTGAACCACAGCACGCGAGAGATAATTGATTCATTGAAGATTGGCGCGTCCTTTAGGGTCTTAAAATTCCGAAGAGGCTGAAGTGGTATAGAGCTTGGACGAACGAGTTGCTTTACCAGTCGGCTTTTCTTGCTTCTTTGCTGTACATGCTACATATCTTTTCTCGATGTCACTTAAACTTAGACATTGGCTGTTTATTACGAACCGACGAACCAAGGTGATACGGCAGTGAAACATCCGAAAAGCGACGCCAAATATCATTTTTATCATTTTGGTTACTGCTGTGTCTTGTTAGGTCCCCTCTCTCTTTTTTCCTTGTTCTTTTTATAAATTAACCAACATTGCAATCTGACTAGCATATTTTTGCATTCGCGGGCGATATTGTACACTCAACTTCTCGTTTTAGGATTATTCAAATTAATTGCTGTGATCTTGACGATACAGTTGTGATTGCATAGTGTACAGACGAAAAAAATCCATTCGTAAATATGTCATATACCTTCGTAGGAATATGTTTATGAGAAAAGTAAGATAAATCATTATTTTAATTTCGTTGCTTGGGTGGAAAAAGGTAATTACTCGGTTAAGTACGAACAATGCCCTGATTTGGACGAGATGATACAAGATACTAACTTAGAAAAGACGATAAAAAGTACTAACTTAGAGAAGATGATATAAGGTACTAACTCAAACTAGTTGATAAAACTCAGTTAAGTGCGATGTAAAGTTCAAACTTAGACAAAACAATTAAAGACTCAGACTTGGAAAATATAAAAAAGGTTATAACTCAGATGAGATCGTACTCACATGATGTATGATCTCGTCTGACTTTTATGATCGCGCGCGGGCTGATCTCAGATAGCAAGTATTTGTTATCATCCTGTTCGAGTTAATACCTTTTATCTGGTTTGAGTTGTAATCTTTTATAAAACTTATCTAACTAGTTACCTTTTACACCACTTGGCCGAGTATTGCCCTTATAATTATTGGGTTGATTGAGTTCTAGGCTAGTTGGACCTTTTGTATTGCTTGATTTAGTTATCTACGTAGCTGAGTTATTACCATCTTGTATATTAACTATTAAATACACATAATAAAATTTTCTTTGCCATTTTTGCATGTATCGTATATCATATTTTTCCCATTTGACTGCGCTCAATATAGAACTCACATTACGCCGCTAAGTACATTTAAAAATTACGCTTAGTTCTAAATCAAACGCTATTTTCTATAACCGCTAAAGTGTAAAGTGTGAGTATATGTATATGAGATCCTCGCATTTGGCTACTATTCGACTTAACCACAATAACATTGATGTGAGAACTGAATTTGTCGCTATAATTTTATCAAACCGTCCACGCTATTAGATTACTTGATTCGATACAAATACGCCGATTTGATTATCCAGCTTAATAATGTATCAAGCAGCAAACGCGTTGAGAACAATATGAGCGTCGAAGGGTGGCAGCTCATCTTACAGCATTTACTCAAATGATGAAATCGCGAACATTTTGTAACAGGGACAATATCCTCAATCCGACGTCGTTGCACGAAATCGTGTTACGCACGATCTACCTTGTAATTGGGGGAACATGATTTTAATTTTTCAACATTGTCACCGAGAAATGTGGCAGGCATAATTTAATAACAAGTACCGAGTTTTATTTTCGAAGCGAATTTTCTCGACGCGATTGTATTGAGAATAAGAAGTGCAAAGAAAATTAAATCTACGTCGAGACGTTTTCGATCGTTTATTCATCACTCGTCTTTTTTACAGTGCGTCAGACGATAAATCTTTTTTTGTTCCAGGATTTGTCGAAAAATCGAGCTGAATGAGTAATGGGACCCACAATAGCCACCGGGATGAATAACGTAAATGATGGGCCAACGGACCACTCGCTTATGCATAAACATCCGGAGACTCCAATAGAGGATGAAAAAACAAGCTCTGGCTCCAGAAAGCGGAAAAAAGGTTAGTGAGCATTTTTCATCCTTTCGAATGATTAATTCCTCACATCAGTCGCAATAAGCAGCGGCAATAGAGAATTGGAAAGATCCAACGGTACACACATACCCGCGGTAAATATAAGTGCACGATATGCAATGTACAGAGAGCGCAACCACTGCACAGAGTGGCAAAGAAGAACCAAGAAGACCAAGGGTCGAGAGAGGTAAAGAGAGGGAGGTAAGACGCTGGAGCGAGCGCAAATAGGCTAGCACGCGAAAATAAGATAGAGAGAGAGAGAGAGAGAGAGAGAGAGAGAGAGAAAAGTACAAAAAGAGCGCGATATCGCGTGTCAATCGCGGTCCGGCGAATAAAAACCAAGGGTCATCGTTTATCGATTGCCATCGCCTTTTGTGCCGGTGCTGCTCCTCTGTCCCTCTCTCTTTCTGAAAGACAACTGTGTGAGTGCATCTTATATACGTATACATACACACACCCGAGGAGGTATCCCGGGAAAGAGGGAAGGTGCCGGGCCATCGAAGGTCCGAGCTGTTATTACGAGCCCGAGAGATGCAGGGAGGTATATCCTCTCTCCTCTGCCCCTTTCCCGCAGGTTAGCCGGCGTGCAACTTTTCTCTTCTCCATGCGCTCTGCCATCGCTCTCCTGCACGTATACGGATGTATGTACGTATTATATGATCAAGGCACGCGTTGGTGTGAATCGCAGATAGGTATATATATATATATATATATATACGAAGGGGTTAAAGTTCGCGGAATCATTGGTGTATCATCAGAGGAGAGTCTCGTTTGCAGGCTTTGTACCAACGCCGCCGCGCCGCCGCCGCCACACACCTTTTATCTCTCGTGCCACGCGCTCGCGCGCGCGCTTGACTGTGTCTGAGTGTATACACATGTACGTACATACATCCGCGCGACTCTAATTCATTATGACGGTGAATCGCGCGAGTCAATAAATGTCCAATTACAGGATGGACGCGAGCCGCGAGGGCTCGCTTCCTTCCTCGCCGCCTCTCTCTTTCGCTCGTTCTTACAGCGGAGGGAGCGTGTGACGTGAAGGATAAGACATAGTGGCGCCTCGTGAGTCGTTGCTCGGTGCTGGCTTATTTTATAATATATTTTTTTTCCTCCAAGTATAATGAGTACTTGTGCCATGGGATCTTTGAATTTTTAACGATCGATTGATGACGCTTTATATTCACGATTAACGCTGAATCGGATTGATGCGACGCGATGATTTAACTATAAATATGATTCGATTGAACACGGTACTTGGTCGATTGAGAAAAATATTTTTCCCAACACACATTTTCATTTCATTTTTATCTTTGAATCTTACCCTATTTGATTTGTTTGACTAATTCATTGAAAACTTTATTTTATTTTGACTATGACTTTGTGCATTCTGTGCCCAGACTTATTACAGTTGTGTGTCTTCATAGTTTCATATATGCTCTCTATGCGCCCTACGAATATATAATTATATGGGCCCCGAGCTCTCAGTTCCTTATAAACTCCAACACTTTTCTCAACTATTCTAACAGACTTACAGCATGTAATGGACCATTTATAAAAGATAAAAAGTTGTCCATCACTTTTTGGTCATTTTTCATCACCCACCCCACCTGCCTTCTAGACTGAGGTTACATATTGTAAGAATTGAGATCCTAACACTCCCACAAAAGAGACAAGATCCTGAGACCCTTCCCTCCTCTGATAAAGACGTCACAAATCGCAAACCCCCACCAATATTAAAAAAAAAAAGATCAGTTTTTCTGTCACAGTAAGTACTTGTATTAATTAGTGTTTTCATTAACTAAAGCAGACGCATTTTCACCATGCACGTCTTTTTGCTCACTCATTCGACAGTTTCTTCCCCTGATTTTTCATCTTGTTCAAAACATAATAATCCTTTGTTTCTGACAGAAATGTTCTCCCTGATTTAAGTTTTTGATTGTCTTTTTCTCATTCTTCAATCTCACGTCTTTTAAATTAATTCTATGCTCGAAAGTAAAAAACAATTCCTGGATCTTACAGAAGCCTTAGTCCTCTCTCCCCTTTGTGACACATAGTCTAATTTCAACGACCCCCCAACCCCGCCTTTTAGAATAAATGTTATTTGTGAACTGCTTCTTACACTCAGAGAAAAATATTAATGTTTCAATTAATGTTGCCAAGCCACAACAGCTTTGGTCCGCTCAAGTCATAACGGTTTTAATTTCCAGCTGTACTAACCTTATCTATAGAAGTGGACGCAACCTTGTCTACAGATGCTTGTCTACAGCAAAGCTAAAATGGCCTGTGTCACCCAAGCTGATATAACCGCACCTTACCTTACTATGTGACTTAAGCTCAAACAGCTGGGGTTCATGGTAGATACACAGCTATATTTTTCTCTGAGTGCAGTGCAGTAATCAAGGATGCTCATTCAATATCCAACCGGGATTAATTACGCGCAATATCTGAGCTAGAATCTCTTTCCCCCAATCCCTCAAAATATCGTCAAACCACCCCCAAACTACAGTCCCAACCAACTCACCGTGCTGGTGCAGCTTGGTCTGCGGTTCCCCGCTCGCGCTGTGCCTCGGATGGTGGTGTTGGTGATGGTGCGTCCGGTGCTCCCTATGCGCGGGGTGGGACGCCAAGCTCGCCGCCTGCTGCTGTTGCCTTGAGTCCCTCGCCATGATAGCCGCGATGCTAAAGTCCGTGGCACACTGCCGGTTCGAGTTCGAGCAGTTGTTGTTGTTGTTGTTGTTCAGCATTAGGCTCCCGTTAGGCGAGGGGCTCGAGCTGTCCGTCGTGTGGTGCTGGTGCTGCTCCTCGGGCGCCGACGCCGGTCCAGCCTGATGACTGGAGTTCTGGGACGCGGCAGCTGCGGCAGCGACGATCTCCGTGACTGCCGCGGCGGTCTGCATCTTGCTGCCAGCCGTCGCAGCTGCAGCAGCCGCGGCCGCGAGGAGGAACCGATGGTGGTGGTGGTGATTGTGATGGTGCGAGCGATGGTGCCCGTGGTGCAGGTGGGAATGGTGATGGTGATGGGGCGACGGCGACGACGACGACGCGGAGTCCTCCTCGTCCTCCTCGCCGCCGCTCGCCGGGGAGCCGGCGCCGAACGCGGACAGGGTCAGGCCGTTGCGCTTGTTCCTACCGGCGAGGGCGCGCGACTCCAGCAACATCACAGCCAGGCGCTCCGCACGCCAGCTTTGACTCTTTCTTTCTCTCTGGTGCTCGCTTGGCTCCTCTGGTGCTTGCGCCGGCTACTTTGCCCGCTCACCCTCCGATCGAGCTTGCGACCGTTGTGCCACTGCTCCCGTCATCGGCCACCTTGGATCTTCATTGTCCTCTCAGTTTATTTTCCTGCTCTTATCACTATCGCGTTCAATCACGTATACCATAATCCTGAGGCCAAAGTTCTTCGTTCCCACAAATAAAGCTCTCTTCCCAACGGTACACGCAACGAACTGTTTCACAAACTATAGCTATAGGGTAACGACAATGTTTCCCCTCTACAGTGTTTACACGGTGTACGATCAAGCGGGGCGTACAGTATTATCTCTGATTCGTACGGTGCGCGGAATAGAAAACACATCAACGATGACAGCGAACAGCGGATAACGGGTTACACGTCGTCAAGAATGTAAAACAACAGCAACGGCACGAACAACACAGGCACTCCATTTGCATGTCATACTCTACACCGACGGTGTATTTTATAATCCAGCTCTTCTTATCTTTCTAAACAAACGAAAACGTCGCCGCACTGACACTATCCGTACGTATAAGCCAACGCTGCGATCAGAAGAACAGCGTCTCCGTTCGCTCCCCCGTACCGTATCGTGTGTCCTGCTGTTCTGGCCGGCTCTCGCGATATCCACTGCCGAAGTGCAGTGGTATTATCTCTCGCGAGGTAGGCAAGTCGCGCGCCTGTTCCGAAGAAAGGAGAGATCGGAAGAGTGCGCGTAAGAGAGAGAGAGAGAGAGAGAGAGAAATAGGAAGAGAGACGACGACGTAGTCGAGGAAGAAGAAGAAGGCGGTGGCGGTGTCGGTGGCGGCGGCGACGATTGCTCCGACGATTTGAAAAATCGCGGCTGGCCGGGGCGGGAGAAAGATGGGCGGGGGGAGGGGCGGGAGGAGAGTGGCGTCAGCAGTAGAGAGAAAGAGAGAAAAACACTCGAGCGCGCGCACGTCGGTCCCTCTAGTAGTATGGACCCTGTCTGCGTTGTACGTTGAGCAGGCAGGCGGTTGCTGCTACCGCCGTGTGTATTATAAACGAACGGCAGACCGGCTGCCTGACAGACTGACTGACCCTCGCCACTGCAACGGCAGCCAAGCTGGATGGCGCTCTCTCTCTCTTGCTTCTGTGTCCTGCCCCCCCCCCCCCCCCCCCCCCCCCCCCCCCCCCCCCCCCCCCCCCCCCCCCCCCCCCCCCCCCCTCCGCCCCCCCCCCCCCCCCCCCCCCCCCCCCCCCGGGGGGGGGCGGCGGTGGGGCGCGGATGGCGGGTGGTATAGGCTGTTGGCGAGAAGAGACAGAGAGAGAGAGCTAAGAACTACCGCGAGTTACACAGAAAAGAGAGCTGGCGACGAAAGAAAGAGGAAGGAGGGGGTGGGGGCCGGCCCATCTCATGCCCCGCCCCACTCCTTTTCCCCCTCCTCCTTCTCAGTAAACGCTGGCTGCTGTTGGGGCTTCGCACTTGGCGCTGCCAGCGACAGTTAGCAAGCGTCTCCCGATGGCCTGGCCACTCTGGCCCCACCCACAGTGGAGGGGAGTGCACATATGCGAACGTCACGGCTGTTTTGTACCTATATATTTCTGCTGTATAGTGGCATTCGCGTATGTGTGTATAGTGTAGCGACGAAAGCCAGAAAAGGGCCATCGTGGGAGAGGTGCGATACTGCTGCTGTACAGTGCGGTACTTAGTTCAGTGTGTGCCAGAAGAGGAGGAAAAGAGCAGAGCACAAGCATG
Source organism: Copidosoma aretas (assembly GCA_030522625.1). NCBI lineage: Eukaryota > Metazoa > Arthropoda > Insecta > Hymenoptera > Encyrtidae > Copidosoma > Copidosoma aretas. Next base: position 17,123 of record JAPYYV010012958.1, read on the forward strand.
CTGGAAGGCAGGTGTCCGGAACTGTATATAGTTACCACTACTACGCGCCATCTACGCCAGCAGCTGCCATTTTTTCTCTCTCCCCGCGCACGCCAGTGGAGAAAGAGAGAGGGGCAAGGGAGGGGAGGATCTGTGCTGAGAGGGGGTAAGGGGGTTGCGATTGCTGACAGGGACCGCTTTCCCTTCGCTCTATGCCAATTTATTGTTTTACCGCACACGAACGACGAAGACCTGGTGGGGAGGATCTGAGAGGAGAGAGGGCTTGTCCCCTTTTCTCCGAGGAGGGGGAAACGGAGATGGTGGTGGTGGTGGAGGAAAGGGCTTTGCCGCGGTTTTGCTCCTTTTTCGCTTTTACTTATGCACCGACGTCTCTTATTGCTGCTTTTGCCTATCCCCCCAGTTTTTTGCGGTCGGCGCATGTCTTCCTTTTCTTCTTCTTCTTTTTCTCTTTTTTCTTTGGCCATTGCAAACTGAAGGTAGCCAGGCACGTTCTTCGTTTTTCACGGAAAAGCAGGAAAATCCTCCCTCCAGTCCCTTGACAAGACTCTATATGTATGTATAGGTACTTTGGCTACGTGAGGAGAAAAGGAGTTTGAGACTTACCGGTAATTACTTCGTCGTTATATATGTTAACGGGGGGATGCTGTTACTTATACTCTGCTCTCCGCGCACGAATTGCCAGAACGTGTAGTCTTTTATTTTGCAGTAGAGCTTTCTTATTTTTGAGGATATTTTTAAAAGGGTTTATCTTGACCAGTATGAATACGGAAAATTTTAGAAGAATGAAAAATATTTTTCACGAATCGATTTCAAAATACAAGTAGATGTAGCAGATAAAGTAAAAAAAAAGGATAAATAATATGGTGTTTAAAGGTTAGGTTTGATTGAAATTCTACAATAACAAGACAAAATGGTTTTAAGAAGATGTGATAAAAATTTTGAAAATATTGGCTTCAATGCAGGAAACTTAAAATGTGTTTGCAAATGAAAATTTATATACTTGTAGGATAAATGAAAAAAGATAAGTCGTCAGGTTGTTGAAAATTTGTATATTTGTCTCTCGTCAAAGTATAACAGAAAGCGTGCAGAGGCTTAGCTTCGGCATTCTGAAGCCATAATTCTACGAAATGCGACTTAAGCATCATTCGCGAATACAGAAAAACTTGGAATAAAAGCAAAAAAATGAAGAAAGTGCATAAAACTAGTCAACAGAAGTGATAGAGAAATTTTTAACCCAAGAGGAGTGAAAACGTAGAAAATAAACATTCGACAGTTTTAGTGAAAAGAAAAAAGTTGGTAATACACAAAGTGGTCAATTATAAAAAAAATCTAAGAGTGGGAAATAAGAATTGGAAGAGTGACATGATAAATCTAGGAGTATAATGGAAGCAAAGCTAAGAAGAAAAAAAGCAAATAGGAAAGAAATATAAGAGTTTTCGCTCATACTACTTTGACATTAAAGAACAGAGAAATGAAAGAATTTCCATGATCTTAGCAAAGGAAAGCCATATAATCATGGAGGAAATAGAATAAAAAATTATAGAAGTTCGTCGTGCAATCAAAGTTAGAAGATATAGGAAGGGCAAAAATAGAATGAGAAGAAAAGATAATGGATGAGGGAAAGGAAAGAAAAGTTCATGTAAAAGGGAAAAGAAAGAGAATTTGAAAAAATATTAGTTGAATCCTCCTTGTGAAAGGATTATTAGTAAAGGTGGATAAGGAAAACATTGCATTAAAGGTAGTTAATGGAGGAAAAAGGTAGTGTCACGTGTCAGACTCTTACTGACTACAACCTGCATCCACCGCTTGGACCGACCTGAACAAACGCAATGCAGTCCGAAAACCAAGGAGGAAAAAGAAGCGGCGAAATAGATGATGTAAAATACTGGGACGTCAATGGTTCGGGTCTAGCTAAAAATCACGAGTAGGAATTTAGTTAGCGCTATCGCCAAGGGTGAAACGTGAGAGATATATATATATAGTTATCTGATTCAAAGAAAGATGAGTAAAAGACACAGCGGGTATGCGTCGGAGATTGAAATTGAGGTTAGAAATTTTTTTAAAATGCGTATGAATGTAATACCCTAAGATATTTGAAAAATTCTGTGCAGAATATATGTTACCCTTTCAAACTTAGAATCCTGATATAGCCTTAAAAATTTAAAGCCTCGTGTTACACCGTATAATTTGTTTCAAACTAAGACAAAATATAACACTTGAAAGACAATCAGAATTGAAAATACTGGAGTCGATAAAAGGACGTAATAGTTTTGCTTCTTTAGTTATAACTAAGCTCAAAAGTAATGTAAGATATCCGCTTAAAAAGTGAACAACAAAAAGGCTTGAAATATACTTGATGTTGGAGTTGATGGGGATATTGATCAGGTCAAAAGTATGTTGGATAAAAGACAGCGTAGTTTCATAGATGTTTGAGAATACACTACGAGATTTTTACTAATCTTCGAATGGAAGATTAATGTTTTTAATTCCAACCATAATCGAATCAAATATTATTTGGAGTGATTTTAAATGCGTAGCTAGAAAATATTTCAACCCTGTTTGGTGAGGTACATTTTAAAAAGTCTGAAACAAAATTTAAAAAAAGTAAAATTTCGAGTGTTTTAATAAGTTTCATTGTACTACTGGATTTCAAAATGTATTTTTTCTGGGGTAAGAAAGAACAGTGTGGTGTGGAAGAAAATGGAAACATGATGATTACTCTTCATACACGTTTTTGAATCTAAAATGATCACCACTCAAAAAAATTGCTTAAAATGTAGGATCTTTCAAACTTATTTTTTGGCGATTTAGACGTATATATTTATATTATATGTAAAGTATACATTATTCGGCAAATGTTGAGATCTCAGTATTCTCTTTGTCTGCGTACATTTCAGTGAACGAAAGCACACGTGTGCACTTTGTACACACTATGCAACCCGAGGCAACCCCTTATTTTCATATAGGTACATATACCTATTCCCTCGGTTCATATTAGCGGGCCGGTCGGTTGAAATCTTTTTTTAGCCTCCTATGCAAGTACGCGTACTTCGGCACACATGCGTTTTCGACCGATTATAAAAATTGAAATTTTTCTTTCTAAATCGAAAATAAATTGAATGTGAAGCCTATCTCAGTTATAGACTGTTGCTGGGGATCAGATGGACATTTTCTAAAGCTACTATTGTTTTTACTAATAACTTGTGAAACTGATGGAAAAATCAATGGATCAGGTGATGAATAAAATATTTGTAAGTATGAAAAACGGGTGCAAAAAAAGGTAGTAATGGACCCAAATACATATTTTTTAACTATTAACGTAAATTAAATATTGATTAATTATTAATATAACTTATCACTGAACTTATATTTGTCGATCGTTTTAAAATCTTCAGTGACTAAAATACAATTATTCATTAACTCCAAGTTATTGTTTCTATCATTGTGATGAATTATGAATTCTTAAAAATGAATGATCATTGTTACAATAATACTTATAAAAAAAATTCGGCATGCATCAATCCACGTAGTTTCACCTTCACCAAACGATGCTTCATATCCTGCCTGACGAGCCTTTATTAAGTACTGTCATCGAATAATTATTTGAGCGCGTATCCCTCGTATACTTCACGTCGGAAAATCAATTACGCCAATGCAGGTAGTTCTCGTTTGCTGCTCTCTACATATGCGAACTACCGCGCTAACAAGCATGCACCGCCCGCGCCGTGAAGAGAAGTGAGGATGAGGAAAAATCGTCGTTTCCGCCTACGCACAGCCGTACTCGTGTAGTATTTCTCTGTTACGCTGGAAAGCAAATTTATTCACTCAACGAGCTAAATCTCAAGTAGCTATACCACGAGCTTCGTATACTTACCGTGCCAATTTGTAGTTCCTGCGAATTCAGATTCATCATCGAGTCGACAATAACGCGTTGAACTCGCGTCCTTGACGCGCACCGCACGTTCAAGCGCACACAGTTGATTATTGTTTCTCGAACCAGAATGGTAAAAAGGTCACGAGCGCGGGCAGCAATTATCGAGCCACAATATCAAGAGCCTCCCATCGATACACATCCGCAAAAAGAGAAGAGTACATAGAGGAGGAGGGAAAAAAAGGCACATCCCCGCGTCCGCGGATGATCGAAAAATCTCATCTTACACACCATGAGCCGAGTCTCGCGGGGCAATTATCTTCTTGTACGAACAGGCTCGCGTTAATACCCCGCGTATTATATATACAAGGTTGTACGTTCGCGCGGTGCGGATGAAAAGATGGCTCGGATCGATCGAGTGTAATACTACTGCACATCAGGGGAACATAAGCATCAACGGCAGCAGCAGCAGCAGCAGCAGCAGCAGGTCGCTTTGAAGTGGTTTTCGGGACCGGCAGGCGCTCGGCGGAACGTATACGCGCGCGCATATAATAATATTAGGTAGGTACATACTGTATTAGAGTTGTATAATGGCGCAAGAAAAAATAACGAGGGAGTAGTAGTAGTAGTAGTAGTAGTAGTAGTAGTAGTAGTAGTAGTAGTAGTAGTAGTAGTAGTAGTAGTAGTAGTAGTAGTAGTAGTAGTAGTAGCTCGAGTAAGTACGGAGCTGCTGGGAGTAATGTAGCGAGAGCGAGCACGTGTACACGTATAAATACGACCGGAAGTGGCCACGGGCGGCTTCTCTTTGACCGGAGGAGTGTGTATAGCAGCGGCAAGACGGGACGAGGAAAACACCGAGAGCGAACTTTTACGGGCGCAGCCGCGGGAGATAACGCGCCGATCCATTAGACGCGCGTATACATATACGCAGGCTGCTGCCGTCGGGACGATCGGCGCTGAAAGTGCGGAGGGATGGTTTTTCATCATTACGCCTATAACCGGCTCGCGAGGACTCTCGTGAGAACCGATGAGGCAGAAACTCTCGGATGCTCGAGCGGATGGAGAAAAAAAGAAAGAAAACACAACATCATCCAGCGTATCGCGACGATGGATCTTTCGAAGGAAGTGCGAGCCGAATCATCCGAAAATAAAAAGTTAGCCCTGCAGCGCGGCCACCGAAATTCTCACCCACATCCATCATACGCGCGCGCAAGTTGATATCCTCGACCGCCGTTCACACACAAAGAAAACGCAAGCCTGCATCGCTGTCCGGCAGTCAGTCGCAGGTTCGACGACGAGGACACCACCGCCGTATATTTTATAACGCGTACATAATACACATTCCCAAAGCAGCTGTATACCACGACAATCCTATCGGTAGCCGGCGATCGACTCTCTCTCTCTCACCTCGTGTAAAATAACCAGCGTGGAAGATCAATCGGGCGAGATCTTTCCGATTCGCCCGGGGCGAGCCGAATCCCGAGGAGTTCGCGCCGATGGTGGCCGCCACTGCGTGTGGAGAAGAAGAAAAAGAAGAAGGCGGAGGAGGAGGAGGACGCGTCATGCGCGCTCTCCCTCCCGGCAACGCGGTGGCGGCGTTAATCTGCTTAGGCACGCTATCTGACGCTCATCCGGACAAATCGCTACGCCACGCGGTTACGCGCACCCCCTGTGCCGTTGTTGCCTGCACGGGATGGGCGCGCGTGTGCGCGCGGAGCGGCTGTCGGCTATTTCGCGTCGGTGCTTTATCGCCGGGACGAGGTGTGCGTGTGTGTGTGCATACGCTCGTGGAATAAATTTAAACCAAGTTCATTGTGCGTGTGCTGCGATGTCGGGGAAGTGTTATACCGCGCGCGATGAGTGAGAAAAGTCGCCTTTTTTTTGGGAACGTCTGGTGATTTTAGATACTGATCGTTGGGGAAATTTCGTTGTCGTCCTTGGATAAACATTAAATAGAGGATGCAGAGAGAGAGAGAGAGAGAGAGAGAGCTTTTATTCGAGAGCTGTATTGAGTTGAAGAACGATATAAGATCTATAATGTTTCAAAATTCAATAAAAAAATGAATGTATGACTGTTGAGACGGCTCTGGCCGGATGCACATGCGTGGAGAATGCTGTTTTTCCTACCGAGGGTGTACCAGGGTTCCAAAAAGGCCCGAGGTAGGAAAAGTTATATTTCTCAGTCAAATAACATATAATCATTGTCTTTTTTCTGTCTGATACTGTCATGATACTGTGTGTAGATGTATAAGGTACATCATAGATTTTTTTCAAATTTGTACCTTATGGAATTCATCAATAAGTCGTGTAAACGTAAAAATAACCCTTTTTGTATCCAAGAATTTTCTATTTCCATCTGATTTTAATAAAGAAAAGTTAGTTCTCTTTTTCATCTGCAAATACCTAAAAACTCACCAACTTTTATGTACGCTAAAATAGTCGTCTTCATCGTTAAAAACGCATATGTTTATAAAAATCAAGAAAGTATAGAAGAAAACTAGCTTTTGTTTATTACAATCGTATGACAATTGAAAGTTTTTCAATCAAATAGTATTGTTTTTTTCATTTATACGATGAATTAATGGATAAATAAGGGACAAATTTGAAAAAAATACTATGAACCTCAAACATGTGACAATATCCCTGCACGTTAATATGATAATGATTACTAAAAATTATAACTTTTCTGATGCATACCTATATGTTGGGAAACAACTACCTTAACGTCTACAGTTGCGTCGATTTTTCATGTACTGCGGTATATTGTTCAGCTGGATAAGCCCACTAGTGTAAACTGGGCTGAAGGAAGAATACGATAAGGTGTGTAAAAATTTGAAAGTTTCACGCTTAAACAGCATGGAACTGCCACAGCTCAACCAAAATAAATTCTGTTTGTAGAAAAACAAAAGAAAAACTAATGTTCAAAACATAAAAATCATGATAATCCGCATGATGAACATAACTTACGAATGGGTCGAAAATATTATTGCAACTAGTACTCACAACTGACAACCAAGCAGTAGGGCAAATGCACGAAAAGAAATTTTACTGTAAGAGCTAAAGCAGCTTCCAGGTTCCTGTGTCCATGGAGTCACTGCAGCGCGAATTTTAAATAATTTGACAATATTATAAAAAATAATAACCGTACCCGCAAAAATTACCTTGTTTTTTCGTATAAAAAATAAAATTATTTTAAGAAAAACACATTTTACGAAAGCAATTTGTTCCAACCTGCTTCAAAATTGAAATTTACCTGGTACAAACAACATATATATATATATTAGGGTGTCTGTTATTTACCAATTTCAACTTTTTGGTCATCTATCCCCTGGAATCTCTTCGTTGTATCCTAAAATGATAATCCATATCCTGAAAACCCGAAAATTTTAGATTTAACACGTGCCCTAAGACGCAATTTGTTTTCCCATTTAAATAACATGGGATTTTTTAATTTCAACCTTGTTTGATTTTTTTGACCACTTTAAGTATTTTTTCTGGATTTTTAA
>JAPYYV010012959.1:0-12177 GCA_030522625.1 Copidosoma aretas
AAAAAAAATTGGGTGCTCTATCTTTTTTCTTTCTTGAGATATTAGATTTTGAGTAAAAAAAAACAAAATCTCCCACTGTGCGGCGTCGGAAACGGATAGTAAATGATTAGTGATGAGGTTGACCAATATAGACCACGAGAACAGCAGTGCAGTAGCTCAGGTAGTCGCAGGGTCCACGGTTACAACGACGACGTATACGACCACGTACACGACGCCGATCACGACATCAGTTCTGGGGGGAGGAAATAGGCTGGGCGGACAAAGGAGACAGATGCGATACGCGAGTATGGACCCAACCCTTCAGAGAATCCTGTTCGCAAACGTACACAGTGAACAGACATTGAAGACCTCGGCATTTACGGTGGAAGGGAACTTGGCTCAGGGACAACCGATTCCGCATGAGATGTTAAAATGGATGGCGAGCCAGTCCCGAACCGAGGTTGTTATACCACAGGGGTTAGGGAAAGCAAAAAGTTTTGGGATAGGCGATAGTAGGGTCTCGGGAGTTAATCAGGCATCCCTAGGGAGTAGTCGGGCATTCGCTGGGAATAATCAGGAAGTCTTAGGAGTCAGTCAGGCATCTCAGGCCGAACATATAGTGACCCTACAGGAGGATCCGGTCTTCGTAGGGTCTTATCCAGCCCTCTTAGCCGGAAATCAGGCAAATTTAATGATTCAATCGACGCCGTTAATATCTAGTCAGTTACCCTCAGGTTATTGTCAGGTCTCCACGGAAAAGAGTCCGGCACTTTCGAGGTTCCCAAGACGAGTAAATCGCGCCGCAGCAAATATTTCACGCCCGCAAACATAGATGCGAGCTATCGGGATTCAAGTCAGGCTAGTGCGGAGAGTAGTAGTAGCGAGGATAGGGATAGGGAAATTGAACGGCCGATAAGGAAGAGAAATAGAAAGAGAATAAATTAGGCTGAGGCAGCGGCTGTTATAGAGCAAAGAAGAGCAGAGGAGTACGTCAGGGCGAAGGCAGCTCTGGAACAGGCTAGGAAGGAGGAGCACGCTAGAGCGTCTGCCGCGGCTCTTGAACATAGGAAAAGGGAGGATCAAGCCTGAACATCGGTAGCTTTAGAAAATAGGAGTAAAGAAGAGAGGGTCAAGTTAGTCGCAACCTTAGAGAGACGTCGAAGAGAGGAGTATGCTAAAGCAGCCGCGAAGTTGGAGATGAAGAGGAAGGAGTGTTTAGCGAGGACAGAATTAGAAAGACAGAGAAGGGAAGAGGATAGAGTAAGAAAATCAGCCAAATTAGAGAGGGAAAGGCAAGAGGAACAGTGGGAGTTAGGATCTACTTGGGTTTACGGAGCGTGGGCTGATCATTATGAACCTGCTTACGAGAGTTCAAGAGGATATGAATTGAGTAAGGACTCCGTAAGGGAGAGTCAGGTCTCTCCCTCTCCACTAAAGAGAACAAAATTCGGGAGACCTAGGCAGGAAACCACAGGGGCAGGTGAAGGCAGAAATCTCGCTAACAACGGTGGCCGCAGGGGTATTCAGGAAAAGGGGCCAAGTATTCGCCGTCCAGTCCCTCCGACGCTGCCTACCAACTTGATCACTCCAGGACAGGGACGTCAGGGGTAGACGGACGAACGATACAGACCGCAACCTAACCCTACCGATAATTCTAGTGTGCGGAGTAGTCAGTTGGGAAACAGTCCGAGGGCTGGCCAGCGATCCCAGGCCGTTAAGTTCCTCAAGAGCTGGGGTATCAAGTTTACGGGAGAAGATATAGGAAAAGATGCCGAGGAGTTTTTGGAGCAGTTGGAAGACTGCTGGGCGAGTTCGGAGTTCAGTGAGTCCGAACATTTGAAGGCCTTACCCAGCGTTTTGGCTAAGGAGGCTAGCCGTTGGTATATGACAATCAGGGGGGATTTAGAGAACTGATCTACTCTCTGGAAGACCTCTAGGACGATCTCCGTAGACGCACACAAGCAAAAATGAAGAAAATCACGGTGTTTTTATCTAAGTTCAGATATATCGTGTCGCGGTTTGCCGTGCCGCCATCCAAAAGATCAGTGGTAGAGTTAGAACGGCGAAACGTGTTGCCAGAATACCGCCGAGCAATGGCAGACAAACTTATCATGAGTCTGGAAGACATAGAGCCGTACGGCCTGTGTTGGGAAAGGCAAAGAGAACTGGATAGCCGATACGTGCCGCCACCTCCGGCCGACAAGATGCATGTGCCAAGCGCTGCGTTCACCGGAGTCCCAGTGGTGAAGGCTAAGGTCGCAGCTACGGAGAATGTAAGTGAGATTGAAGAGAAAAGGCCGGGTTCTCAGATGGCCACCGCCAAGGACGCGAATGGATCGTCGTTCATCGAGATACCACCGGAAATTATGTCGAGTTTCGCTCAGATAAGACCACCGGCTTCATGGGCTCAAGTCGTAAAGCAAGGTACAGAAGATAACCAGATGTTAGCCAGGCCCGGAAATAAGGTTATTCAGGGGGACCGACCTACCGGTTTAGGGATTAATTGGGCTTAGAGCGGGACTATTCCCAAACAAAACGTGAACAGGGACGAGGCTTCGGAGGGAGGGGGATCCATAACCACCTACTATACCTGTAGGGCCGTTTGACATCGGTCGTCAGAGTGCCAGGAGATCCTTTGCTATGCGTGCCGTACTAAAGGACATCTCGCGCGCGATTGCCCCTTGCGAAGGAGTCAGACCGAGACCAAGCCCAAACCCAAAACTAGTAGTCAGGTTTGTGGGACCATGGGAGTAGTTTTCTCGTCGTGCCCTAAGTGTACTGGAAGGATCATAATCCTATCTGACAATCCCAGGAGAACGAGTGGAAAAAAGAGAGAAAGAACAGAAATGAGAAGACGTGGTACACGAAAGAAATCTCGGTAAGGACCGGGATTACGACATTCTACGGGACGATTTAGAGAAAGAGAAAAGTTTTAAGCTCGAGAAAACAAGTTTCAGGGAGGATATTTTGAAGCCCGACTCCGGAAATGTCAGAACTACAACGGAGTGGGAAGTCGAGAAGGAGGAGAAGGACTCCGGAAATGTCAGAACTACAACGGAGTGGGAAGACGAGAAGGAGGAGAAGGACGAGAAGATTGGCGATATGGGCTATTGAGATGCAACAGTGGAATTTCGAGATAATTCATCGGAAGGGCGCATTGAACCATGTACCGGATGCGTTGTCTCGTTTGTATAAGGAGGAGGAGTTAGCCGTCGAGGCATTCGAGGAAATAACAGATCCTGACTATCTACGGTTACTGGAAGAAGTTAAGAACCCCCCGTTCAAGTTTCAGGGTTGGCGGGTAGACAAGGGGAAATTATATAGGTACCGATACGATCTGTTACTGCATCCGATTTCCTTTCCCGAAGAGAAATGGAGGTTGGTAGTTCCGGCCGAGCATAGGGAACGGATAATGTGCGACGCGCATTGTCTCCCTTCGAGTGATCATTTAGGATTGGCAAAGACCTACGACCGCATCGCTCGGGAGTATTATTGGTATAGTATGTATCATGAGACGAGGGATTTTATTAGGGCGTGCCAAGAGTGTCAAAAGTACAAAGTACCCCAAACCGGAGCCCAGGGGTTAATGGAAAAGCGGATCGTGAAAAGGCCGTGTGCAGTGGTAGCCGGGGATTTAATGGAATTACCACCCAGCAAGAGCGGTTTTAAATATTTGGTGGTATTTCAGGACCTTTTCACTCGATGGATCGAGCTAAAACCCATACGTAAAGCGGACGGGAAATCGGTAGCACGCGCGTTTAAACAGTTAGTATTATTTAGGTGGGAGGCTCCAGATTTTTTTCTTACGGATAACGGTAAGGAGTTCGACAATTAACTGATTAGGAAGACCCTTGAGGAGTACGGAGTAGGGCACGTATTCACTCCTCCGTACCACCCCCAGGGCGATCCGGTAGAGAGGAGTAATAGGACGATCAAAACGATTATCGCAATCTTTGTAGGTCAGGACCACTGAAACTGGGATCTCCACTTACACGAGATCAGGCATGCGATAAGCACGGCGACTCAGGCGACAACGAAAGTGTCCCCGGCGTATTTAAACTACGGCTGGCACCCCCGTCAGGTTAAAAGTTTGCGGAGGGAAATAGAGGCAACGGATACGATAGAAAGGATAGGACCTGATGTATGAGAAGACCGGATGAAGCGTTTGGACGCGCTTAGGGACCTCGTGGCAAAACACATGGATAGTGCTAGGGAAACTCAGGCCTCGCGGAATAATCAAAATAAGAAGTATGTTAGGATCTTGGTAGGCACCTTAGTATTGCGACGGACTCATCCTCTGTCTGACGCATCAAAGAAATTCGTGGCCAAACTTGCGCCGAAATTCGAGGGCCCATTTAAGGTCGTTCAGGTTAAGTCGCCGACGGTCTATGTGTTAGGGGAAGGGGAAGGGAAGAGTAGACGCCTCAACGAAGCGCGTACATCCGAACTCAAAAGGTATGTGCCCAAGCGACGCCATAGTCAGGATAGGGAATAAAATAGGTATAAAAGCTAGTATTGATTGTTTATAGGTAATGGAGTCCAGCCAAACTAAAACAGGTGATGAGAAATTGGGCTTGGAGCCCAATACACCCTCATCTCCTGTTTAATCCGAGGCCATTCAAGAGATTAGTCCTGAGAGGGAACGGGAACTCCTGGGATCCGATCGAGAAGATAAGATGTTGGGTGAGAAGAGGGGGATAGATCCCGAAGAGGACCATAGACAAGAGGAAGAATAGGAAGGGGATTTTGGATTGGTGATGTTGTTTGGAGAGGGGGAGGAAGAGAAGTTTCTAAGATCAATGGAAGATGGGGAGGCTAGACCCGTGAGGATCAATTCACCTTACCTCGTCCAGCTCGACCCTATTAAGGAAGAGGATGGGGATGATGCAGGCTCCAGCAGTTCCCAGGAGATTCATCTTAGTCCCCATCCCTGTCCATCAACTCTCCCGATCACCTCTCCCTCCGAGGAAGAGATGGTGGAACTCATAGCGAGTATGAAGGCCTAGACGACGACCTCTACCACTACTACCACCATGTCCACGCCGTCTACTAATTGGACCGTCTCCACCGACTTCCACGGATCGTTCTAGTGGTTGCCCCGCAGCGGTGGCACGGGCGTGAAGATCGTCTCCCAGGTACCCAAGTCATCACTGAGGAGGGCATCAACCTCGAAGGTAGATGTTGATTCAGGAAGGGTGTCCTCTCGTCACATGAAGAGCGGGGAGGTAGTCTCCAAAGGGCTCGACTCGCGGTCGGAGTACGATCCCCTCCAGGATATCAACCTCGGGATGAACAGGCGGACCTCTAGCGGCGGGAAGGACGTGGAGATCCTCTCCCAGGATCCGTACCTGCCGTCAGACAAACCTGCTGCTAACCCTCCCCTACCTTCTGAAGAGAAACCTACAAGACCCGCGGGAATGAACAAGGAAACTAATACGCGACCCCTACCGACGGCTGTGAGGAACCCCTTCTTACCAATCCAACCCTATCAGTTCGGAGACGATGAGGAGTGGGAATCCCTCATTCCCAACCCGGGAACCAATCTCCCACTGGTTGATCTGGCTGAAACAGGGGGAGCCAAGGACCAGAGGTACTGGGTTCCCGCGAGGGAAACGAAGGAATGCGGGAGAATTCAGGAAAACCCAAGATGCGTAGGGAGGAAAGGGGATTACTTTTCGGCAATCTTAGGCTGGTTCCCGAAGTGCCTGAATTAGATCCCCCTCCCTTTACATGTTTTAATTGCTGGTATTGAGGCTACATCGCGGTCGAATGCCCCAGATCAAAGGGACTTCATTGCCGTAACTGTGGTCGTCGGGAAGTTCGACTGGTCGAGTGCCCGCAGTGCGGGGACGAATGTCACCGACGCCAGGAGAAAAAGGCCCCGAAGAGACGAGTAGATTCCCCCGGCACCCAGACTTGGCAGAACAGCCCGACCTGACGCACCAGGGTAAAATCAACCCGCCTATTCATTTTGAACAGTATCCACACCGGTTCAGGGACCACTGCCGCCAGTACCAAGAGAAAGAAGCTCGGGAAAGCGAGAAGAGGAGAAGAGAGAAGGATAATAAGCGCCATCAAGAGAAAGTGAAGGGATTACAGCGGGAAAGAGAAAGGAAGGTAATAGAGGGCCTGGAAAAGAAAAGGAAAGTCGAAACCCTCTCAATACCAAGTGTCGGAGCAGGAGACTGAATCCCGGATCGGTGGCTGTAGGAGTCAGGGACGTCCTCGCAGGCACCAACGAGCATACGCGGTGTACAGAGCAGCCGGCAGCGGACGAGACCAGGCCAAATACAGAGAGAGAGAGAGAGGTATCTATATCTAATTGGAGTGCCGGGAAAATCTCGGGTGTCAACGAGAGAGATAATTCTGCGGAGTCGTTGGGAAGTCGTGGGATTTTGGCTTCGTGGATGTGTGTGTGTGTGTGAGGGAAAAAGGAGACCATACGGGTAACGGACGGGCGTCGGCTGTTTCAGTGGCCATCTTGTGTGCGTCACACACAAGTTGTTATTTTGTTGACGCTGGATTTCGGCATTCTCGCACGAGCACATAAGCAGCGCCAATAGGCCAGGGCATACAGTCGGCCAATCGACGTATATTACTAGGCTGCACAGACGAGGGAAATCACGATTGGGGACTCCTTACGAGTGCATACATACGTTTGTTGAATGATTGAAAACTAGGTGTATAGGAGACCGGTATAGGAGAAGCCGAGCAGACGAGATCTCTTGGAGAGCCAAGAAGCCACGGCCGAGCGGGATGTGTCTGTTTATAGATACGTGTACCGGCCGACCTATATTATTGACGTATATACTGACATCTATATATATTATAGGACAAGACCCAGGCACTTGAACGCTCATCTTGTCCGAATTAATAAATTGAGTTGTGAAGTAATTAAAAATGTGTAAATTCGGCCACTAAGCGGTGCTGGGCATCAGTTGAAATTTATACGAGTGGGTTTGAATTGTAAGTGTAGCTTAGCGTTCCTGTCTCCCTTTCTAGTTTCCCTTATAGGGTTACCTGGTTTTCCCGAGCCAGGTAACTACAGCAGACCTCCCGGAGGAGAGAATTTCAGTGGGACCAGGTAAGGTTAGGTAGTTATTAGGAGTTCGTGACCGGGTGTCGGGACGGCCATTCATTGGTTTATGCACTCTCCGTTACAATCTCTAAAGAAGATTATAATTATTGTCAGTAAGTTCGTTAAAAATTTCTAACAAAATAAAGATATATTCAATAAGCTAAATACAATTTTAACTGTGATTTTTTTGTAAATCTTTAATTTGTAGGCTTCAATGAAACATCTCATCAGAAAGTGTGCATAATAGTCTATGTTTATATTACGGGCGGAAAAACCATACTATTTTTTTTATTACATTATTGATGGGCGTGATAACCTCTTGTATGGCCGTGTGTGGCCCCCGCTCCTAAAGCTTCTTCCGGACGAGGGCTTTAGTGTATCTCGAGCGCTCTCCCTGTCTACTGTTCGTTTAGCAGCAGGCCAGCACGCATCTCCGCATGGTCCGTTATGCCAGAGTCGCTTAGTCAGGAAGCCTTGTGGGGAGTCGTTTTCGCGGCTCTTTGCAGCTATCTTGTCTCGCCTTGTCCGAGTTCGCCAGCGTCTGTCTAGACTTTATAAAGAATTTTTAAGTATCGTTGTTATTACTACTTTTGAGATTACAAGCTCGTCAATTTGATCGAACTTGTATACATTTAATTACACAAAAAAATTCTCTTATTTTATTTAGTTGAATTCTCGTTGCATATCGACAAGTGAATAGTTATTGAGTGGTGAATTCTTCCTCGCGGCTGCGACTTGATTCAGTGTACGAATTTATACTTGAATAAATCATATTTGTTTTTGTTCAATAATAATCAGTTTGTTATTTATTCTTAATTATTATCATTATTTGAACAAATACATTTTTGTCTAATTTCCAAGCGGTTGGTTTACGACAATACAAAAGGCGAAGAACTAGTTCTGCACACTTTATTGGAGGCTTGATTAGCTCTCAACTTGCTGATTGAGCGAATTATAGCAAAAAATTCATTGGTAGCAGAGATTGGATTTTGGAAATTAGAAAAAATTCTCATTGTTCTCAAACTTCAAGGCTGTTTGACGTCATCATCCACACATCTTCGTTGACTAGATAGCGTAGAGGAGAAAGCATAGACATATAAAGTATAGACCGAGCATCGAATGTTATAATTCTACGGCTCAAGTGAAATAAGCTAAATGAGTTATATACGCTTTCTATCTCTCTCTTGGCGACACCTGATTAGTCGAAACAATCAACAGCTATACAGGCAACTAGGGAAGCAGAAACAGCCCCGACAAAGATCCAATCAGAGCAGAGGTGCAAGAAAGATAGGGAGCCTACATAACTCCTCCAGCTTATCCCTCTCGAGCTTTACACTCGCTATGCGTATGCTCGGTCTATACTTTATATGTTCATGGGAGAGACATATAAAGTAAGTATAAGCTGTCAACTACGCAGTTATTGGTTTGCTCTTTGTGCGGATCTTCGCAGGCTTGCAGACAGAGCCGACCGTGTCTGTTTTACTGCACCCCTTTATCGCCTCGCAGTATACTTTCACAGACACTGTCTTCGGCCTATTGTTGATCGTTTAATTGCCGAAACTGTATAAATTGTATATAGTGTATATAATTAGTTAAACTCTACCTAATTTGAGGCTGGTCGGTTGTATTCGTCGCTTTGAAAATGGATAATATGCTTAAAAAGCAATTAAAACTATGTTCTGGTATTGGGGATTCTTATGTCAATTCTACTAGTAAAGTGAAAGCAGAATCGAAACGACTCATCATTTTCAAACGCGATTAAAAATCTTAGACGGTTACTGGGCAACATTTATTAATCGTCATGATAATCTGAATGAGGATGAACTCAAAGATTTTGATTATTTTGCAAAGGACGCTTTTACTGATATCGAGATTGTGTATCCAGAAACTAGATCGTTGATAGTAAGTAAAACCACAGTCAACATGTTCATGCAGATATTGGTACATTCAGACAACGCAGACTGGCAACGAGGACTCTGGCGTCCAACTACTGATCAGCTCATGCGTGACTATAGGTGTGTCATAGTCATCTACAGTAAGTCATCAGCCCCATACTTGGCTCTAAAGGTCATGCACAAGCTTGCAGAGGACAACGCTAAGTCTAACCCCCGCACAGCTGAAGTACTACAACGGAAACTGTACGTCGAAGACTTCTTCGTTGCAGCTGACCCAGTTAAAGCTGCGCTCGAACGTCGAGATCAGTTCATTCAAGTTTTAGCTTTTGCAGGTATGATGCTTGCCAAATGCGCATCAAACGACACTCGATTTCTGCATGGCTTGTCATCGATTTGAGCTAATTGAGTTGAGATAAAACTGAATAAGGTAATATCCATTTTAGGCCTTAAGTGCCTACCTAATGTTGATGCATGCTTTTACATTTAATGTGAAACATCCCATTGTAAATCGTGTGTTAACCAACAGGACGATTTTTTCTGAAACCATCCTAAAGGATCGAATAGACGAGCGGTTAGCCCTGATAATAGTAGAATTATCTTACAAGATCTTTGGCTCAACGACCTTGACTGCGATTCTTCAATGCACTGGGCCAATGCTGGCCACTTTTTGGTGATTAGCTGAAAGACGTCTCGCTCATACGAATACCACGCTGGCTTGGAGTAAAGGAGAAGGACGTCTGGCACCTGCATGGCTTCGTGGATGCATCTAAGCGAGCATATGCTGCAGCACTTCACGCTGTGATACCTGGTCAGTAAACTAGTATACTCCTTGCCAAGACAAAATTGACTCCAACCATGGTACAAACACTTGCGAGGCTTGAGCTTGTGGTTGCACTCTTTTGGTTCGTCTAGTCAAGCATCTTCTGGGATATCAATCAATAATTAATCAGTACAACCAACCAGCATCCACTGCTGGACCGATTCCAAGGTTGCCCTGAAATGGCTGGAAAGCCATCCATCTCGTTGGCCAACATTTGTGGCTAATAGAACCAGTACGATTCTCACCAAGCTTCCCACTGCAACATGGCATTCTATCAGATCAGCTGACAGCCCAGCAGATGGTGCGACGTGGGGCTTCTTATCAATCTACATAGCAAAGCATGAGTTGTGGTAGTATAGACAAAGCTGTTTGTTACACGAAGAGTCTACTTGGCCATCTCTGCCTCAGCCAGAGCCTATGGACCCAGCCCAACTGCTGGTTTTTGCTACTCAAGACCAGGACAAAATGCTAGAGCAGATCGTATCACCCGAATGCTTGCCCATGCTACAAAAGTTCTCGGCTTTCTCCAAGATCATCAGGATTCTATCTTACTGCTACCGCTGGCGTAAACGTGCTACACAAAAGCACATTTTCCGTTCTAAAATTGCATTGTTTGGAACAGAGCATAGAACGGATAAAATTTATTTTTTCAGAGCCATACGAACACAACGTTTTTTGCCAAAAAGCAGTGTTTAACTGATGGCAAGCCTGTTGCTAAACACAGCCCTTTTCGTCGTCTCAGTCCATTCCTGGACGAACAAGGCCTAATACGAGTTGGAGGACGACTTAATCGTTCTTCATTGCGGTACGCCGAGAGGCACCCAATCATACTGCCAGGAGGCTGCCAATTCATCCGACGACTGGTAGAAGAGACGCATCAACTCACCATATACGGATGAGTGCAATTGATGCTGTCGCACCATCATCGGTTTCTGTGGATCACTAGAGATCAAAGAGTAGTCACTGGAGTATATCATCTGTGCGTTGTCTGTACGCGCCATGCTGCAAAAGGCTCCGAACAGCAGATATGACAACTTCCTACAGCACGCATAAAACCAGCGCGGCCCTTTTTACACATAGGCATTGAATACGCTGGGCCGATCCTGATCTTATTTTCGAAGTATCGTAGAGCGAAGTCTACAAAAGGCTATATTGCCATTTTTGTTTGCATGGTTACACGTGCCGTACACATAGAGGTAGTATCAGATCTTACAGCAGAATCGTTTCTTGTAGCCAACGCACAGTTTTGCGCACAACGTGGAGTGTGCGCTGCTCTCTACTCGGACTTCGCAACTAGTTTTAAAGGGACAGCATCAGAACTGAAAAGGATATTCAGCAGTTCGTCGCATTTCACCGGCACCTTGATTGAGAGCGTAGCGAGTCAAGGAATGGACTGGTCTTTCATTCAACCACGGGCCTATCATTTCGGAAATTTATGGGAGGCTGCGATAAGAAGTGCCAAGCACCATCTCGTCCATGTGATCGGAGAGTCTAAGCTGACGTTCGAAGAGCAGATGACGCTGTGCACCAAATTTAAAGCCTGCCTCAAATCCAGGCCATTGTATTTGTTGAGTGGTAAGGCCACTGGAGACCTTGCTCTTACACCAGCACACTTTCTCGTCAGGTCTGCCTTGCTGTCTCATCCCCAGCCATACGATGAGACGCAGCAACATCCTCGGCTGACCAGTCGTTGGTAGTTGCTGACTAATCTTCGCAACTCTATTTGGGCCAGCTAGCAAAAATAGGTGCTCCACCAACACATAGGGCGAAACAAGTGGTTAAAGCCTCAGCCTAATATCGCCCGGGGTGATATCGTCTTTGTCAAAGACGAGCTAACTCCACGTACTAAGTGGCCCTTGCGCTTAGTCACTGCAACTCATCCTGAATCCGATACACTTGTACGAGCTGTTACCATCAAAACAGCAAATTCATTCTTCGTTCAACCCGTCGTCAAAGTCATCAAGTTGCTTAGTCAACCAGAAATTGACGAATGTATAAAGACTTAGTTAAATTAGTGCAGTTTATCTACTTGTATTAGTAATAAACTTACTCAATTTCATACGGTTTTAAGATCACTAAAATAGTATGTAATTATTACTAATTAGACCAAAATTAGCTCCGCAAGTAGGTTAGATATTTTTTACTAACTTAACATAAATTTTTTTTGACTCATTTCATAAAATTGTTTTTAATATATTATTCCTTTTGTTTTCAAACACTGTAACACTACTTGCATACCAAAGTAGACTAGGGTCAGTTTTCTATCCATTATCAGGCTATCCTGTCTCGTAAGTATGTCAAGGTAGCTCGCCAAAGTTTTATGCCACATACGGCTCTAGGTTTATAATTTGTCGCTAATTTGTTGCCAATTTGTTACGTCAAAATTAATTTTGTCGCTCGTTTCA
>JAPYYV010012960.1:0-10064 GCA_030522625.1 Copidosoma aretas
CTAGGGGCAATAGGAGAGAAAGAGAGAGCTGTAGAGTGAAAGCATTTTGTAAACATGCACTGATCGTCTTCCTGTCAGCCAAGCAGCCGACGCGGCCCTCACCTGATTCATCAAGTGTACATCACTTTTTCTTTTTCCTGGTGATGATGTTGTAGAAACAACCCTTATGCCAAATATATGTAGAGAACCTATAGGTGGTGATCTGCAGAATTTCTATAGCCATATCTGCAGAACTTCTGCAGGTAAGTCTACTGACAACCTGCAGTCTAGTCCTGCAGCTAGACATGCAGAATTCCTGCATAGATTTCGAACATGTCATTGTCAAGTACCTGAATGCTTTCTGCTGGTTTGATCTGCAGGTCTTGCATGCAGGAACTATGCATGGCTCTTTCGTTGACCTAGTAACGATGAGTGGGATCCGCATGACTTAGCTCCTGCAGATTTCCTGCTTGTAAAATCTGCAGGAATCGCATGCAGGATTTCTGCATGGCTTATACGGAGAACCAATATCGATAGGCAAAAGCATTGCGACCTTTTTTTATAAATTCTGCTCATTAGAACAGCGGGCATTAAGTGCTGAAAGTGCATTACTTCTGCAGGGAATGACAATCCATGACACTCATTAATTTTTCACGGAAACTACAAAAACAAACTTTTGATAGTATCGGCTAATATACTAAGTATTCGATTGACTGATAGCGCTTTATTTGGCCTACATAAATTTCTGTGTGCCTTTTGAAAACAACGTACACCTACCAGAGTTGATACGCATGCATCTATTCTTGTCTTCAGCACTGAATCAACGTTGATAAACCATGGAATCAACATTGATTCAGCATTGAATCGGCACTGTTTCAGCGCCTAATCAACGTTGATTCAGTATAGAATCATCATTGATTTAGTTTCTATTTAACGTTGATTCTGCATTGAGCTTACGTTTGTTCTGCCTTCAATTAGAATGAAGTAAGCAATAAGTACGTATTAAATGTATATTTATTTTGTTCTCATTTGTTAAAACTATACAATGATAATAATTATGTCTGCTAATCTAGGCGAGTAAAAATAAATGTTAAATGACACAATAATATATGTTTGTAATAATAAGCTATAATAGATTGCAAAACTGTCTCATATATTAAATGCGGATATAATGCTGATTTAGTACTGAATAAATGTGGATTCAATGCGGAACCAGTGTAGATTTAATACTGAATCAACGTTGATTAGGCGCTGAAACAATGCCGATTCAATGCTGAACCAATGTTGATTCCATGGTTAATCAACGTTGATTCAGTGCTGAACCAATGTTGATTCAATGATGTAATTTACGAGTGATTTCAATGTTCCGTGTACACGGAATCAACGATGATTAAGCTTTGAATCAACGTTGATTCAGCATTGAATCAATATTGATTCAGCGTTGAAATCAGCGTTGATTCAGCGTTGAGATTTTGGATAGGGACATCAATGAGCTTTATTGTTTAAGTAACAATATTAATGTACTAATAATTATAAATTGTAAAAAAAATTATATAGGACCGAAAAAATTTTATTGGTAAATAAAAAATATACATCTTTCAAGTGCTTACTCAAAATACGCAAATGCTATTTATTGACTGCGGACTCAGCTGAAATATTTATTATAATTATATTCACATTTTCTAAATATTTTACATATCTTTACACCATACTTTGTACCATCAACTACATAAGTCCACCAATTAATCCGTTTCAAATCTGTTTATTACCTTATATACACACAATTTATCGGTTTTATACGGGACTGTTACACATTTACTTTGAATCTTGTTTAATTCATAACAAGCAAGAGTATTTGTTTCTCTAGCTATGAATGAAAATTTTGCAGATGTAAATGGACCCGTAATACAAGATTCATTACAAATTTCAAGAATATTTCCGATTAAAATAAACTTTGTTTCATCCATATCCACTACTAGCAAGTGCGTAATATTAATTATTTCATTCGTGTCTGTAATAGCAGTACAATTGTTTCTCTTAAACAAACGATTATGATCTTTTACGTTAAACAACATATTTTTATATATGAATCATTTGAAACACGAATAGTTATCATTGATATCGACCCGTAATAAATTTTCGACTATTACTTTTTGGGTTACTGATAACGTAACGTTCCCTTGTTTGCTGGATAAAGTTATGTTATCATATTCAATGCAGTTCTTGATGCCACATTGATTCATTAGACATAAAAACAATTCTATTACTTTTTGGCTACACTCTGGATGACTAAAAACTTTTCTATTGTTTTTGACAAATCTTAATCTAATAAAGGATTTACATATTTGAATTGGGATACTTTGAGTACCGTAATATAATTTTTTTATAACGCCGTTAAAGTTCTCGTTGGGAAAGACTGACCATGCCCACAAAGCTCCATAGTTCTTCACATACTTGGGTATGTGCAGTAGTAGGTGCAGATTGAATTTCATGTCCTTTTTTTCATACAATATCTCCGTCTTTGTTACAAATTCTTGAAAACAGCGAGTAGCTAGCTCAATGTCATTTTCGTCTACGTTAGATTTTAATAGAGCGTGCATTCCAGAAACAAATAAAATCCAATGATTCAATTAAATAGAGGGTAATAAATCTTTTAAGCATGGCTCTAAATAGTAAAGAATAAAATTCTTCCACTCACTAGCTTTCAACTTCTCTTGAACTTTGCGAGGAACATGGGTGATTTCAGACGGAGGCTTTATACTTAACAGACGTCGATTAAACTCTTTCTCTTTGGATCCAAGATAAAAACGCTTATTGCTGTTGCTGGGGCTGAACCATTCATTAACAAAGGTTTTGCCTACACCCAACAAACACGCGTGCATATATTCTGGAGGATAAGAGTGAATAGGATTGAAATTGGGAATCAGTAAGGCTTCGGAGAATCCTTTTACGCCTCTGATCACTTTGTTTGTGCGCAGGGCCTCGTCAACGTGTTGCAAATGTTGTTTCCGTGATCTTGACGGTTTTTTAATACTTGAATACACATGAGCTCTTCCATCACCAACACATATATGCTCCCCTTTGTCATAGCAATAAGAACATCCATGATATCCATTATATTGGTGAACATTTTGGAGAGCTGGTCTTGCTACAGAATCAACAGTACACAGTATAGTATGAACTTTTATAATAATCGGCTCAGGACTAAAAAAAGTTGTGGTTTAAAATCCATGTTCATACAGCTCGATTAGTTCTCGTACAAACGGTTTTAAGTACATATTCATGTCAGGCTTTTCTTTGTCATACCAAATTCCACACAAAATTATATTACTCTTTCTCAACCGATACGGCAGTACGTTTATTCCAACCTGTATAGGCCACATACTTACATTAGATGAGTTGTGAAAATTAACTCCATCCACATTAAACTGAATAGTTATACCATTGTCGCCAATGACTCCTTGCTCTCGTAGCTTTTTGTACACGCAACCGCTAATGACATCTGTTTCGTCACACTGTTTACGAAAGCTTGCGAATATATTGCTATTAACTATTTGCTTTAATTGATCTGCTAACGGAATATAAATAAAAAATTTGCCATCACGGTGCAACTGTTTTTTGTGGTATGTTTCGGAACAATCGGAGCACGTTGTTAACAAGCTGTTGTCGTACGTCAAAATAATATGACACGTCGGACAGTAATAATATTCTACAACACTACAATCTGGGATGTTTTTCAAAAATCGATACTTAGACACCAATTCCTTATGAGGCAACAAACAATCAACAAATTTAATCAAACTTTCCAATCCAACGTCGGCTATATTGTGCCGTAAACACATTGCAATAATTAAAATCTCTAATTCTTTTCTTGAAACGTTACAATGGGGATCCACTACGATTCGTTCCTGAAAACAAAACACGTTGATTAAGTTTTATTAACAATCATCTTGTAAATGTAGGGTACTATCCCAATAAAAAATTAATTTACTTCGAATATTGATAACCCATTAAAGTTCAAGTTTGGTTTTACCGTACTGAGAGAAGTGTTATTAGAAAAAATATTATAAGTCTACCAAAAACTACTATATTGTTTAGGGAAGCTGGGACCAAAATTTGCTGCAGACAATCCTGCAGACATAACTGCGGACGAACCTGCAGACTTCCTGCAGACTTCCTGCAGATATTCCTCCACGTATATTGCCCCTACACCCTGCAGATTTGTCTGCATACATTCTTTTAGGATTTTTGGCAAAATTAAAAAAAGATTTACACAAATTACGTACAGGAATCAGAATATTTGATAAATAAATAAAAAAAATTTAAAAAAAACAGGTGCGCCCACCTCCGGCATCGAGACTTGAACTTGGTCGGACAAGATTCAAAGTCGAGTATCTCACCCACTTGGCCAGAGTGGACTAGATAGGACTAGATAGTGGATGATAATTTATGTCCTTATAACTTACAGCTGCAAGAAGTGTTTGATTCTTAGTTCGCGTTTAAACCTCACGTAAATAAACCATGATGCATACTATTATATCATCAAAATTAGGTGACTCATTCGTGTTTAAAATTATTTTGAGTTTTCGAATAACATTATTTTGTGTCTGGTTGTCGGAGGTATAACATACATGGTGTCTAAAAAGTACAGGGACGGCGAAATATCTCAAAACAGAGGTCTGCCATACAAAAATGTTTGCTACAACACTTATAGAGTATTGACCAAGGCAATGTACGGTCACCTTATTGATGACCTACAAACCCGTTTTGACAGTCACGTGACAGTAAAATTTTGTTTTTACAATAAAACTCTCCTTTCTTACCATCATTTAAAACAGCACAGATTTATAATGAGGAATGTTTTTGAAGTAGAGAATCAGAATACAGACAGTTAAGTGACAGTTACAATAGTTTTTATATTTGTAAAGCGTAAAAACGCTGTAAATTACACATTTATCTTATGTTTCCATTCAATTTTGATCATGGAACGAAGGGATAACGAGCTTTATGACAAAAGAAACCTATGAGACGGTCACGTGACGGTCAACTTTTATTTTCGGAATGAAAACTTTCCATTCTTATCGTTTAAAATAGCACAAAACTTTACTGTATAATACACTTAGAGTAGGGACATCATAACAAACCTAGACGGTCACAAAACACAGTCAAATTAAGTGTAGTATACTGTCAAATTTTGTGCTTTTTCAAACGTCGATATGAAACCACAGAGTTCCCAATCGTAGAATAAAGGTTGACCGACACGTGACCGTTCGATAGGACTTTTGGGTCATAAAGCAGATAATCTCTTCGATCCGTGATCAAAACTAGATGGAAACAATAGAAGAATGAATAATTAATTGCTTATCTTACGATTCAAAGATATAAAAATTATTGTGACTGTCACGTAAACATCCGCATTGTTATTATCTACTTCTAATGTATTTCTTAGTATAATTTTGTGCTATGTTTAATGATGATAAAAACGGGGGGTTTTATTTAGAAAACAAAAGTTGACCGTCACGTTAATGTCTAAACACATTTTTGGATCATCAATAAGGTGAACTTAGATTTCCTTGATCAATACCCTACAAGTTTCGTAGAAGACATTTTTTGATCGCCGGCCTCTGTTTTAATATATTACACCGTTCCTGTTCTTTTCGGACACCTTGTATGGTACTTATCTGACAAGCAGACATAAAATAATGTTAATCAACAACTCAAAAAAAAATTAGACACGAATTAGTCACTCGATTTTAATAATATAAAATTATGCTTTATTAACGTACGGTGTAAAAAAAAATAAGAATCCAACACTTGTTGCAGCTGTAGGTTATAAGGACATAAATTCTCATCCACGTGTCTGTCCAAGTGGGTAAGATACTCGACTTTGAATCGTATTGGAGTACGTTCAAATCTCAATGCCGGAGGTGAGCGTAGCTAATTTTTTTTCTTTTTGTTATCAAATATTCGGATTTGTGTATGCATAGAGAACATTTTAGATTGCAAATAACTTTTTTTTAACTTTGCAAAAAAATCTACAAGAATGTCTGCTAACAAGTCTGCAGGATTAAGGGGCAATATACACTACATGCAGGTACATCTGCAGGAAGTCTGCAGGATAGTCTGCCGGAGATCCACAGGTTAGTGTGCAGGTTAGTCTGCAGACAATTTTGGTTACGGTACTCGCCATATTGTAATAATTATTATGTCACATAGTGAGACCCGATTGTATTAAACTGTACTATGCCGCTCTGATAAAAATTTGCTTCCGAACACAGAAAATTTTCTTATTATAGAAAAATTTTTGATAGTTATGAAACGAAAAAATTTATTTTATTTACACACAGAGAATTTATTTATGGTTTTGAATTTAAAGATTTTTATTTGTAATTGTACTGTCTTTTAAGTGATACAATATTAACTCTAAAAAATATGCTCTAACCGGGACGTAAGTATCAAACAAAACCTGTATAAAGGATTCAACACTGTGAGAATATTTCGTTAAATTTAATTTTATTAATGAATCACGCAAGATCCTTCCGGAAAAATACTCTGAACCTTTGTATTCTGGTAGTATATGATGCTTAGATAAAAATTTCTAATTGCCCCCAAGTTTTAAAGACTTATTGTGTTTAAATGAAGTCTTCCAAAAAAGCCTGATCCCATAATGACTTCCAAATGAGTACAACATACGTGAAATTATAGTGTACTATGTCCTACTAGGGCCCCGGACACTTTGGGAATCGGGAGGAGGGATAGGACTAAGGATAGGATTGAACTAACAGGGCTTTCTATTAAGGTTTTACAGTAAGTAGGTCGGACTGTTATTATAATAGAGAAAATCATGTAGAACTTCAGTTGAGTGGTTTATTTATTTTTGCGACCAACGTGATCAGGTAACTTGTAATTTAAAGGTTAGGTTAGGAAGCTGAAAGGTTGAAAGCATGTGTTTGAATGTTACTAGGACTAAGTGATTTTGTTACAAACAAAACAGAGTGGATGGACATGTCACAGTAGTTTCTGTAGTTGAAATACCACGTTTTTGGGTCAGTGGAAATTTTGAGGTTATGTTAGGGAGCTACAGAGTTCGAACATTAAGTTTGTAAGCTAATAAGATTAGGAGGTTCTGTTAGAGAATAAATTAAGTAGATAGGCTTCAGTGATGTAGTTTATTTACTTAAAAATCCTTATTTGCTGGGTCAATTGGCGTTTTGAGGTTGTCAGAGGGCTATATTTACAGAGGGGGGTTTTAAACTCGGGTTGTAGTATTATAGATATATATTTTTGAGTTTACAGTGAAATAATTAATTTTTTTATGGATTTTGATTTAATGTCTTAATATTTTTTAGATTTTTTAGTTTTTTAAGGTTAGAACAAAATCTAGACGTGCTGAAGCAATTGCGACACTGGATTTTGATTCAGCGCCTCAAACTACATAGAGAACCTACATATTCTCATTAGGACCCTACAACTTTTTTTTTGTGGTCCTGTGTAATTTAACATACGTTATTGATACTTTACCATGATTGTAGATAGTCTGTCTCCATCGCTTGTTTCATGATGCATGCTTGAAATACTATTGGCATTATTACTGCTGACATTTGCTTCGTCATCTGAACTATCCGTGTTGTATAGGTAAGTTTCAGCGTCGATATCATTTTCTGACTCTTCTTCTGAACTGCTTTCTTCGTCAGATAGCGGCAACTCGTCTGATGAATCATACATTACATTACTTTGTTGCGGTATATCACTAGTTGTTGACTGAACGTCGAAATTACAGTCTTTATCGATTGTCTGGCTGTGCATTGATACATTACTGTCATTATCGCAAGTAGAATCAGCTTCCGACATATTATTGACATCATTCTTTGGTTCTGCATTTGTTATGTAGCTATCCTAAAAATTACAAAAATATTAAGGTTTCTCGTACATTCAATACGTCATATTAGCAGTATAGTTATACAGGACACAATAGTTACTTTTATTGTATTGTAAAATGTTTGCTACGCAGTTATTTAGCATGACTTGCACAATAAAAAATATTAATAAAATAACTATTATGGGACACTACATACCAAAGACGTTATATAATATAGACCGGGCATGCATATAGAGGTGGCTGAAGCACACACTGAGAGAGACAAACACTCTTCCACGCATGCTTATAAGTATCACTATATATACTGGTGTAACATATATGGGTCATTCCGGCGAAACTTGCCCTATTGGTGTCCTGGTCTCGTGCGCAGAATTACGAGTGAAACAGGTAACACTATGGGTGCCAACGTTCAGTAAATAAAAAAAAATTGTTAAAAGCTTTTTTCGTGCTCTGCACCAAGTTAGGGTATTTTTTATGTTGTGGGAAAGTATGCCTGACGCAATCCAACCATACGACTCTAGTCCAGCGCTTGTGATGTACTTAAATGTGTTTAGTAATGGCGGATTAACGATTTTGTAAGTGCAGGATCAAATAATCATGACTGAATGATTTTTTCTCGTATAATTTAGCTTATAGTAAGAAGAATTTGTCTCTTGATATTTTTCTCTAAAATGTATAGTTTTCGAGTAAAAAATTCGCAAAGTTTTAAAATTTGGATACATACGTATATTCTTTCAAACTTTATAAATTTTCCACCAGAATACTATTGAATTTAGAGAAAAATGTCTAAGAATATTTTATCTCTATTTTTGGCCCAGAGAATACAAAAAAAAATGTTTTTTGGTCAAAAAGCCATTTTTCAAATAGTCTGGTGTATGGGTCGTCACTTAAACAGCACCCGTGACAATTCCAGATCAGAAATTATTTAGCATCGATTTATAATGCTGTAATGATATTACAAAACGCAAAATAGTTTGGAAAAATTAATTTTCGAAATCCGAACATTTTGGATGCATATAGTACAAGTTTCGGCGGAATGACCCATATAGTAATACTTATAAGCCTGCGTGGAAGAGTTGTTAATGGGTAAAAATTGTTGTCTCTCTTAGTGTGTACTTTAGCAACCTCCATATGCATGCCCGGTCTATAATATATAACGTCTTTGCTACATACACTCTAAAGTCATAAGAGTAAAAATTGAGGGTAGAAAGAGTAATTTTTCAAAACTACTACTTTCAAAATAACAAAACCGCAAAATTACCATTCAAGAATGGTAGTTTTGAGAAATTACTCTTTTCAAAAGAGTAATGTTCGATTATTACTATTTTCAAAAGAGGAAAAAGCCAAAATCACTATATTCAAAAAAGGAAACTTGAAATTCCCATTTAGAAAAGAGTAAAAAAGTAAATTTACTATTTTCAAAAGAGGAACAGCCATAATTACTATTTTTAAAAGAGGAAACTTAACACTCCTCTTTTGAAAAGAGTCAAAAGAGTAAAAATGTAAATTTACTACTTTCAAAAGAGGAAAAAGCCAAAATCACTATTTCTAAATAAGGTAATCTTAATTTCATCGTTTGAACAGTTACAATACTAATTTGCTACAACTTTTTGGAAGAGAAAAATATTAGAATCGCCGTTTTAAAGAGAGGACATTAAAAATCCTTCTTTCGACAAAAGTCTAATCTGTGTAATGGCGCTTTTGGAAAACGTTCCGTCCAATCTTTGGAAAAGTATAATTGAAGTAACTGGTTTTGTGTTATAAACATAAATGTGTTGTAAACGAAAAATTGGCACTGATGTTGGCCGTGATCAAAAAGTTTACAGAGTAGGGTGGAACTAATTGTGTGCCGCATGGATGAATCTTGTTGAACCTACCAATTTAAGCTTACTAAAATACCATGTAACTTTATTCATGAGTCTCCCAGCCTTAAATGACAAGAGTAAGAAAGTGTTAAAAATTCATTTTTACTCTAAAAAGTGATTGAACTAGTAAATTAAAGAGCAAATTATTCCATGCAGGAGTGCTGACTTGTTGGTGCTGGGCTGAATGCTCCTGGTGACGACGGATTTGCAGTCACTCAGGCATAACCTTTTTTATGCAGACATGTGGACATGGACAAGTGTACCCTATATATTATACTTTCATGCTGATATTTGACGACTTGTATTATTGTATTATTTTTATGTCTTTCAGGTTTTCAATT
>JAPYYV010012961.1:0-10064 GCA_030522625.1 Copidosoma aretas
TTTGTTGTTGGAAAAGTCTTTTTTTTTATTTGTATCATGGTTTCTCTATAATAGTACGACCGTTGGTCCATAGAGCGTGAGGTTTTTGCGAAAAAAAAGGAGAGTCTTGAAAATGTCTCCATGATGAGACGAAATATTGACTACTAAATTAATAAAGAAGGTTTTGCTCAAGAAAACAAATAGTGGTGTCTTATTTTTGGTGTTAACTCTAAATAATATTAGAATTTATCATAAGGCGAGCAAGTGAAAGTTCTGTAGAAGTCACTCTTTCTAATAATTTGTTTTTTATTATGATATTTCTAAATAAAATTGATTATAAACGTACTTTTTGAAATACAACAATTAAGAATGTTTGCTTCAATTCTTATTATAAAATGATGGATTTTGCTTGTCAAGAGAACCACTTTTTTATTATCTGTTTCATATACTCTTTTGTAAGTTGCATGATAAATTCTGTAATACTTTACTGATTTCCTGACATAATCATTAAAATTTTTTTGCTTAAGAAATTTAGTACTTATTATTGAATGTTACTATGGCACTGATTCGTGTAGACTTATCAATCTTATTAAGAACTTCAGAACACCAATCATGTGTCGTCCCCTCTCAAATAAATATAAAATTTCAATTTTTTCTTTGCCTATGTGCAACAATAATGACTATGATTTCTTACCTATTGAACTTTTATAAGTTTTCCAGTAAAAGATATAAAATAATAGCCAATTAGTAAATTATTTTATATCTTTCTTAAATTATATTGATCCTGTTCTCGTTTTCGACTACTGAACAAATTTGACAAAAGTCGCCACACAAAATTATTAATACATTCCCGAAAGTTTTTTATTAATCAAACAAATCTCTTAATGTTCTATCAACTATTTTTTATGTCATTATTGGATTCAGAGAAGCTTCGTCCCAAAATATTGTTTCTACTTGACGGGATTTTTGTTCCCCTGATAGAACTGGAGGAACGAACTCCCCATACTACTTAAATCTAAAGGAAATCTATAAGTTCTTTAAGTAAACATTTTCTTCGAAAGTAAAATTAAAGCAATTCCTGTCCAAGCCTTGGTAAAAATTTTTTTTTTAGAAAATAGTAGCTTATGTCTTGTATAAAAATGTTTATCAAAATACACTAGGACCATCGGAGGAAAAATTTTTTTTTTACTTAATATTTGAAAAAAATAAAATTTTAAGCATTGCTTCGTTCTAAAAAAATTTCATGTAATTAATGATGACGAAATAGAATTTCATCTTTGTCGCGATTAAAATTTATTTTGATCGATCAATCAAGTTCTGGCAAGTTTAAATGTTTACAAGACATGTTTTCAGACATAAAAATCTCGTTTGAATGCAGAAGAGACTTTTGTGATCGATAAAATCTTCTGCAAAATTTTTTTTGTATTTATTACAAATATTGTTACCTAAAAAATTTTTAGAAATAACAAACCATGCAAAAAATTTGCGACGTTAAAAAGAAAGCCTGTATTACTAAGTCCGATTTTCTCAAGTATGTTCGTTATAGCTTTTATAATTGTTATATAAGTACTTTAAGAGATTAGTAATTTAAAAAAAGAACATTAAGGGAGTTAAACTTAAATAAATTCTACTGTACTCGTTTTGTATCAACTTGGTAATATATGCTCAGTTCCATTTGAATAGTTGTAATCTCAAATCCGAATATAACATGTCTCTGGATGTTTCTGAAGTCCTTGCCCAAGCAATCGTTTTTTCAATTTCCAAAATGATAAGGTGATCTTTTATTTTAAAGGAAAGAAAACGTGATACTTTAAAAAAATTCGTTTGTTGATTTTTAAACGATACATTTGGTGATTAACTATAATGCAATGTGAAATAGTACTATTTATATGAAGGCAAGGGTGAATGAAAAACGATAAAGAAACAAATACAGTTTATTTGAATCATTATTCGTGTTTCTATACACTATCGCTTGCGTTAGAAACAAAATAATAATAAGGAATAACAAGATTATAATAGCATAACGAATATATATAGAAAAGATAACCTTGGCTGTACTTTCCTTTCAAGGATTGACAACAACGAAACAAACAATAACTTATAGTTTATAATCTTAAAAAAAATCAAATGAGAGAAATTAACAATGATTGCTGGTAGAGTCGAACTTTTACACGGTATATTAGATAATGTAAGAAAAAAAAGTATTTTAAAGCAGTTTCTGTATTAGCAAATATCAGGCCTTTATTGTTTTTTAAAATAATAAATCAGTTGGTATGTGTGTTATGTTCAATTTTGTAGATTGCAATGGTAACAATGCTTAGATGATTAGTAGTATATTTAATAAGGAAAAAAGCAGGTGATTAATTGCTGTCCATATTGTAGCACAGGATGCTATATATACTATCGTAAATAAGCTATTACAATCAGTATAAGCAGCTGATCAGTAGAAAATAACTTACAATGCTCTTAGTCGTACAAAGTTCTAAGTTATAATGAGTAGTCAGACTTAGACCGTGTGGTTGCTGATTGGTTGATAATCAGTTTGTTCGAAAATAATCTGGTCCATCAAAGAAGGCATCTTTACTAAAATATTAACATCTTGCTTAATCCTAGAGCATGACTGAGTATACTATAAGCTGCGTCTGCACGGCAATCAATGCATGTGTGAAAAATTGTGTTTGTTTTAATTTCATGTTAAAAAGAAATCAATTCGAATTGGATATTATGAACTAAGCTCCAAAAATTAATTCTTAATAGGAAACATGATATTCGAAGTTTTACCTTATCATGTGTATTTGTTTATAGCACAGAAAAAACGCTTATATAATTCAAGAGGCTAGTTATTTTCGACAAAAATGTGCATCGCAAGCGGCTTCGGGCAAAGGGACACACCTGGTCAGATGCTTATAAGTAGCGAATCCTATTTTTGCTACCACGGGTGTACCAGGGATGCAAAAGTAATAGAGGTAGAAAAAGCTATTTAATTACAGTAGAAATATTAAATAGCGCTTCTTAGGCCTTTTGTTTATAATATTTACACTAAGAGTTTTAAACATAATTCAAAAGACTTTATTTTTTAAAGAATATTAATCGGGCTACATAAATTTTTTTAATAATCCTAAAGTTTTTTTGATAATTTGCTCTCTTGATACTAAGAACTTAAAAAAAAAAAGATTCGTCTAAAGTTGAATCATTTACTGTTTATATTTTTCATGGATCATTTTAAATTAAAAATTACATTAAAAAAGAGTATTAAAACAGTTCAATAAGTTGACCTGTAAATTAATTATGAATAACTTTCATATTACCGATTTCAAGTCTGTGATGAATTATTCAAATCTCATTCAAAAAGTATTTACCATTTACTTGTCTACGAAAATTTGGTTTAAAATTTCAAAATATTTTAATTTTAGATGTTAAAATTTTTTCAAACGGTGTGAAGTCACCTTGGCTGATTAAAATTCATAATCCAGTAGCTAGAATTTATAGAAGATTCTCCAAAAGAATGGGAGCAATTGTGTAAAATGTGCCTATAGGGCACATAAAAAATTATGAGCACAAATGCATTAAATTGCTAGAATGAACCAACTAATCTAAGTATTGAGATAACTTTATGCTCATGCAATATAGATAGGAAGCAATTGTTTCGCAGGTCCGATTGTTTTTCGTATGTTCCTTATAGATTCCATAGTCGTTCTATGAGAACTTGAAGTAATATAACTTATTTTAAAACAAGAACAAGTAGGTTGAACCGAAAAGATGGCCAGTATGCGTTCTATATAAATGCACTTAGTAATATATGCTAAATTGTCTTCGATTATTTGTTCCCTGAAATCAAAATATAGCACGTCTGTGCATGTGTATGAAGACTTAGCTTAAGCAATCGTCTTTTTACTGTTCTATTAATTTTAAAACCAACAGTTTTTTCAAACATATTAATAAAATAGCATTTAAAAAAAAGTTGAAGTATTTTTTAATAAAAAAGTTAAATATCTTAATAATTTTTTTTTTAATTAAAGAATAAATATATTTTAGAATATTATATAAATAAGCTAGAATAGCTAACCTAATAATAAATTGTATAAATTCATATGATAATTAATAATACGATTCATTTGATAAATATACAAAATTGAATGGGTCGGCGCGCAGGGGAGAAAAGCCTCACTAATATATATATATATATATATATGGTGATAAAGATAAAAAAAAATTTATTCTTGCAGCTCTGCCCCCTAGCACCCTCCCACAACACCTCAGCGAAAATTCGATAGTTTTCTCCGTGTTTTTACGTGAAAATCTTATTTTTTATTTAAAAGGACCCGGACAATGACCCCAAGCACCCTCCCTGCAGTGGCCCCCCGCCCTTTTCAAGGACTTAGAAATTGTTTGGGTTCTATATATTTGCTCCTTTACTGCCCCCTCCCCGCATTTTTACCATAGCCGAAGATGGCGGGAGTCATCCCAAACACTTTTTCTCACCAAACTCTGCAGGGTTCAAACAAATTATTCCGATTACAGACGAGCAATTTCATCAAAGCCCCTAAACATTTTCAAAGATTGCCAAAAGCAATTGATTACAGCCGAAGCCACTCCTTCACAGCCTCTTGGGATTTTCTGTTTTCCTCTGATATCTTATTTGGAAAATAGACAATAGCACAACAATGAAACGTGACCATTAGTAATACAACTGATAAAACAGATAACGGAACACCCGTACGCTCGAGCGTTACGAAATAAAAATAAAATATCACCTCAACACCTACAATTTAATAACTAAATAGACCTGCCCACTTACACTGTCGATTAGTAAAAAATTTATTTACAGATCTGGAATAAAAGCAGGGAAGTATATTGGGTTTCGGAAAACGTACTTGTACAAAAATCGTGCAGAGCAACTGATTCATGCACATGCCGGAAAAATAGCCAGGTGTATGCAAGCCACGATTGCGCTGCAGTCTAGCTAACTATATGAGAGCAGTTATAGACTAAGATCTACCCAACTGATACCAGGTTCTTTTAATACAAAATATGATTAGCAATATACTTCTGTTATTATACTTACTTTAAAGGTGTACATTACTTTTTATCATGATGTAAAAAGACAAGGTTTGCTGGATAGCACATGCTTTTGACAACGGCGAAGACTCATTTAGATTTTAGGGATTCAGGATGACATACATAGAACAATCACACCTTATTACAGGAATCGGACAGAGCAACCGACTTATCGACATGGTGGAAAGAAAACCAGGCATGTGCAGACCATGATTGCGTTGTAGTCTAGCAAATATAAACTTAAATGAAATTGGCTAACAAGTCCTAGTAAAAAAGTTATGAACAATGTTATTTTTATACAAAATATTGTTAGCACTATTTTTGTGTTTATTACACTTACTACATAAGTGTATTATACTTTTGATCATGATGTCAATAGACAAAGTTTGCTGGATAGCACATGATTTTAACAACGGAGAGAACTAATTATATTTTTAGGCAATTAAGCTCCTTATTTGTCCAACTTTAAATAAGTGTTTTAATACAATGCTCTATTACTACGTCTAAAAAAAAACATTTTTATTTTACCGCCGCAGGAGATAAAAAACGTGATAAGGAGTAAAACCGCTGATAAAAGGGATACTCAATAGTTGACTCGTACATTTCAGCTCAACTTTTACGTCACATGAATTGAATCGCTCGCAACTGCAACCTTATCTTTAAACTAACTCGCCAAATTACATTGATGTTTCACACATAATTTATCTACTGTTACGTGGAATTATGTTCGGTATGGTGATCAAGAAATAAGTGCACAATGAGTAAGGTTTATAGTTCTCTATTTAATTAGAGACCAAGGGAAGAACCAAGTGCAAGTCGCGAACCGGAGCCGATACATCTGCTTCTCCCGAGCGTCGGGTCTTGTCTCTCTTCCTTTTCTGACTCATTTTCCCCTTGCCTACCATGTGTTGCCCCTTCTGAGAGGGCTCTCGGCTAGGGAAGGGCGGACGGACGTACAGCTATATGCTATCGTACGTCACACGTCCCAGGCTTCGACGACGTCGTCTCGACGGAGATTTACATGTATGGTGAGGATAGGTGTCCGAGTAATGTTTGGGTCCTGTTGTTTGTGTTCTACGCCTTTTCTCATGAAGGAGTAGAGAGGTAGTCTTTTTATGCTGATCCTCGTTCTTCCCAAGGATTATATCCATGCTATCTATATCGTGTATATATTTTTTTGTATGTGCAGTGCGCTTATCTCTTTTCCATTATTGATAACAATAAGCTTGAGTATAAGGTTATATTATAATTTTTAGATAGGGTCCTTTCCCTATATTTTATTAGATAAATTCTTGTATATTCATACGCTTATTCTTTAAGTGTGCCATGGTAATCAAGCTAGTCGTATACATCAAAAAAAAAAAATTGATTACTATTAGTAACATTGTAGCATTAAATTTCTTCCGACTTATGTACCCGCCTATGCGCCCTTTTCCAACCAGTGTATGTATTAGGTTACACAAGATATACATATTACATCTATTGTCATTGGTGTCGATGGCTAAGGCGTTACTACGTCGAACCTATCCTACTAGATTCTTTTTTTTGGCAATATCGTCACGAAATTGTAGGTTTTATTTCAAGTGTGTTAGTTATTTAACTATTATTATTAATAATATTTGTATACTTATAATTATTTTCATTCTAATCGAGGGTGTTGTTGTAAGGCTATACTGCGTTCAAGAGAAATTAATTTTTCGTTCATGGCTTTTTGCTGTTGAGCTATTGGCCTCCGTTTAGTGACCCTCTGCTCCTTAGATTTATTGCCAGACTGGTGTATCTGCGTCGGGATGACGATCGGTCCCAGCGTGATGCTGTTGTTAGCCGCCCTTCATCGTGGGTTTGGCTATGTCCGTGCCGACTGTTACCTGTAAACAATCTATAATAGATCAATACAGAGGGGCCCCCTCTGGAAGAGGTACTTCCAATTTCGCGAGTAAGGAGAAAGAGATTGCGCGGAAAGTAGCTACTATATTTCGCACCCAGCATGCCGGGGTTGCAACAATATGTATGTTGATATTGCTCATCAATTCCTTTTTCTACGCAATTTCGTTTGGCATTCTCTCTTACACATAGTATTGCTTAACTTAATTTATTTCAAACGTTTGTTTACTTATTAGTAGTCTTTCTTTTCAATTAATTATATTATTACATTATTATTGATACAGTTGCTTTCATCTGCTATGTCGCCATTTATATGGTTGATTTTAGTGAATATTAGAGAATTTGTTGATTGCGTGAGTAATCATCTCATATTTAATCTGTCCGGTGTCCATTTACGACACTCATAGTTATTTTATGGTTTTTTTTTTTATTGGAGGAAGGAAAAATGGGTACAAGACTGCGTCGGCGTTGCAAGATGTATTTTTTTTTCTTTTTTTTTTAGGTCAGTTGTATTTTGTTGGTAGTCGATAGAGTTTTAGTATTATCTGAAGAAGATTTCTATTAAAGTTTCTCCTTTCACGAAGCCAATTCTCTCGTTCGATAGCATTTTGATGGAGTTCCCTGCTCTAGTCGTAAAGTTGATGGATTGCTTTCCACCGTATGTCGCTTAATAATTGCTGTGAGCCTTTCGTTATCGTACACTGGTACATCTGTTCAGGGCGTTCTGACTGCGTTTGTGAGAGTTACTTAAGTATTACTCCTTTTAACAGTATTTTTTTCTTTTCGCTTATGTACGTATGAAGTGTGTTCTTGTTTCCACATTTTTTCGTGTACTTAGTCTCGTTTTTAAGTATCGATCAAAACTTTTGTTTTTAGAACTTCCCCCGATTATGTCGATCGATAATTATTGAATCTGGTTTTGCTGGACTGTAGTCCGCTCTTTTCTTTAGATTAGCGAAAAGATTGCCAGTGTTCTAGGTTGAACAATGGTAGACCTCTTATTTTTCTTACTTTAATTTTTTTCTTTTGAGAGTAATAAAACTAGGATTGTTTGTAAGGATGGTAATGAAGGGACTGTAACCAAGTGCATGGTTGATAAAAAAAACTTTAATGTGTGAATATCTCTATGAACTAATGTAACAATTGTTGATCGAAGTGAATATCATTTTGTAATCGTAATGATTGCATTCAACACTACTTTTGAAAGCCACTAATTACAGTTGTATTTGTTAAAATTTTTATATCATATGTCTCTTTCATTTCATCTTATTTTTACCTTTTTCCATGTAACAACAGTTTTTTTTTTTTATATAATAATAATTAAAGTTACCTTTTTTTTTGTACGTGTAAGTAACATGATATTACTACGTTTTTAATGACATTATCGTAATTACAGTAATATGTATATTTCAATTGATATTTTATTGCGGTATTATCACTAGATTTTGTTTTCATTCTATTATTGTGTCTTTTGACGTTCTGTTTTTTTATTTAGTGCTCTGACTTCTTGCTATTATTTCATACAAGAGATGATTATGTAAGCTAACAAATGATTTAAGGGTGGCCAAATATATACTCATTGACCATTTTATAATTAAATCATCCCGCATGTTGCGGGTACAGCCATTGTGCTGTTATTAAAAAAAAATTTCATTAACATTGTCTTTCTTCTTCTATTTTCCCAATGCACCCGAATTAGAATTAAATTGCTTGTGAAACTCTAGATTTCTATTACGTTTTTTTCCGTTAAATGTTATTAATAAAAAGATTCGATGTGTATTTTTCGTGGCTTGTCCCAGGGCTGCTAAAAATTGAAAAAGGCGGGGAGTGGTTCCAAGTGCCTGTTTGTGTCAGAAATTCCGCAATTCGTTTGGAGTCTCTCTCGTATGTTGTAATCGTATTTTCGTGCTTGCGTATGTTCTTACGCTAATAGAAGTAGCATAGGAACGCGTGGCCCCATCGTCTTTTTGCGATGTTTGGGACGTCCTGCCCATGTGCTTTATATTATTTTATATATTTCGTATCCATGCACGCCCGTTTTTCCTTCTTCTTGGTCCGCTGGCGTGGACAGAGTTGTGGGAAATTTTCGCAGGGTGTCCCCTTTTCATTCCTTGCTTCTCCTGGCAGTGATTTTATTGATCTCGTTCCAGGCAGCTCGTGCAAAATTATCTCCGCCGAGGTCGTTGTCGTGATTGTCAAATGTATTGTGGCCCTAACGCAGCTGCAAGTTGGCCTGTCGCGTCCGAGAGAGCTGTTCTGGTCGTGGACCAGTGCACAGCAGGACGGATAGTGATTAAAATGCTCAAAATTCTGCCTTTACATGTTAATGTTGTCTAATTTTTTTTTTATGGGTTACAGTTCCTTGGTTAGTCTCCTATAATGATCCAAGTCCCCCAAGTGGTGGAAATGATCAGTAAAATTACCCCAGTGCTCCCAATTTCGTGAAAAACGAAAATTCATGAGAAATCGATAGTCTGATAACTCTGAATACATAAATACGTTGTTAAAATGAATTGATTTGAACAAAATTGGTATACACAGGTTTTTGAAGTTGCTGATGAGGAATCTGAGGTCAGATTTGAACAATTCATGATGACGGATCCAATATGGCGGACAAAATTTTCGAAATCAACCCATCTGCACAAAATTTATTATACAAAGGTTAAGGTCGCTGATAACGAATCTAAGATCAGCATTGCAAAATTCAAAATGGCAGATCCAATATAGATTACGAAATTTTCGAAAATCAACCTATCCACACCAAATTTAGTGTACGGGGATGCCAAAAGCAAAAGAAGGCTCGAATTTCATGCTTTCGCTGAATTTCCAATAATCATGAATTATTTTGGCGTTATATTGTTTGTTAGATAGCCCTCTAGAGTTATCATATGTTATAATCTACAAAGACTCGATTCCCCTTAACAGTCTTCTATGTAGTATATATATATATATATATGTGACGTTCCACGTCAAACGTACCACCCTTGGGGCCAAAATTTAACGCAAGATAAAAAAACGAACAAGGTCTTAAAAATTAGGTATTAATGTGTACTTTTGAATTCCATTGGGCCTTTTGTGAAATTCAAAATGGCGATTCTAAAATGGCGTCGGTAACATATAAATATTACTAGCGATCAACCTAA
>JAPYYV010012962.1:0-10063 GCA_030522625.1 Copidosoma aretas
AACATTTTTCAATAGATAGATGTATTTTTTATAATTACCACAATCGTCTTTTTTACCAGAAGCATGATAGTGATACTTTTTTTGCAAGGTGCTCCTTGGAATTCCAAAATCCTTAGCAGTGCTTGCGATGGTTTTACCGTTCACAGAAATATTGTTAGTTTCCAACTGAAGCTGTCCTGTCGTCCCTGTCATCCAGTTCGACTTTTTTTCCTTATACTTTTAAATTCGCACCATTTTATGTTGCAGTATTTACACAAATATTTATTAAATACGACTATTTACATTAACTTAACCTATAACCTCTCTTGTGTTCTAAACTGCTGAGTGGTATTCTGCTTGGTGCGTTTACGTCGCCCGCGCTACACTGTGCCCCAGTCAGAGGCCACGCTCTGCCCCATATGAAGCTTTTTTTTATTTTCATCGTAACTTTTTTTTTAAACATCGTACAGAAATTTTTAAAAAAGCAAATCAAAGCAAATGAGTTAAGCTTTAGGAAAAATTGTATTTTAAATCGATCGGTGATTTACTTTTTATTTAGCCAGATGTTAAAAATGTATATCCGGTCATTTTTTTCCTATTAAAATTTTAATGTATTTTTATATAAAACTAGTTGTAAATACCTGCTCAATTTTTGCAGAGGAATTTAGTAGGTGCATTAGGGAAGTAAAATAAATTAAAAAATTATCGTATTAGGCAATAATTTTCGAGAAATATTGATGCTACGCCGACCCAGGCGGCCACGCATAGCCCATGTTCCCTTATGTATATATTTATTTATTATCAGCCTGTTGGCCCAGAAAAGGACTTAGTTTACAAAAAATAGTTTTCTTAACCACAAACATATCCCATACTCACTCTCACGCAATACCTAAAATACTGTAACTGACACTAATTTACACTAAAAGCTCTGTTTACACATTTTCAATTCTTAATTTTTTACATTTTGTCTCATATCTTTTTAATAATTTTATCACTTCTACTACGCCTGATTCAATAGTATCATATTTATTTATTCCTTTGCTCCCTCTTAATTTTCTTGCCATTTCGTACTCATTTCACATCTATTAATTATATGATCAGTCGTATCTGATT
This sequence comes from Copidosoma aretas, assembly GCA_030522625.1. Lineage (NCBI taxonomy): Eukaryota > Metazoa > Arthropoda > Insecta > Hymenoptera > Encyrtidae > Copidosoma > Copidosoma aretas. The sequence continues at coordinate 1,093 of JAPYYV010012962.1, forward strand.
TTTTATTTCACCATTTACACATTCTATCTGACTCTTTTAAGCAATATTTGTTTCCAGACCCTATATTATCGCATCTAATCCTGGCTATAATACTTATGGTACTTTCTTTTCAGCACCTTTTCAAATACTTTGGTAATTTTTCAACTTTAATGTTAATATAATTCTCGTTATACTTGGAATTATTATCTCATCATCTAAGTACTGATTTTCCACATAAAACATTCTTTTTCTTACTTCATCCTATACTCTTCTACCTTCACTGGTATAAATATTTATTGCTAACGTGCTCCACCCCAACGTATTACATAGTTTTTTTTTCTTGGCTGTACGAATCTACTTCCCCCAACTTCTCCTTCTCTCCCGAACGCAGTTTAACTAGTCTATGATCTTCCAATTCGCATATCCTTTTTTCAAATTTCATCGCTCTATCTCTCCACACATTACATATTTTTGCACAATAAGTTTCCCTATAAACTATGTATGTCGGTGTACAAAAATCTAGTTTGAAAATCCACCTATAACAATCTAATTGTATCTTTTATAATTTTTTTTTTCGCCCATCCCCATATGTCTGCACCATAGGACATCACACTTTTAACTAAATAATCAAAAAGCATTTTCCTCCGTTTGAAGTCATTTTTGCCCCGTCTTTCCCCTAAACTCTATGTTCTCTTTGTTGCTGCAATTCCTTTTATTTTTAATTCATTTATGTGCTCCTTATAAGTGCTTTCTCTATTAAAAGTAACACCTAAATACCTAAATATTTTTACTTTTATTTTCCTACCCTTGTTAACCCATTTGTCTTTGCTTCTATTATTTCAGTGCTCAGAATCAGCTTTAAAATATCCAAAAATTTTCTCATGGTACCCAATATATCTAGCATTGCCTCTCTTATTTAGTGCTAGCAAGACCAAATCATCAGCATAAGCTAAAGACCAAACCCTTATACCTCCTACAACCGGCCCTCCAACATTCCTAGCCTTAAATTCTCTTTCTAACGATGATAAATACAAACAGAACAAAATTGGACTCAAAAAACACCCCTGCCGTACTCCTTTGATACTCCAAAATTTTTCTGAATTCACATTTTCAACTTTCACGGCAACTATAGTTTCTTCGAAGATTTATTTTATTCTCTCAATTAAATATTCGCTAATCCCTTCTTGTTCCATCACTTTTCAAAGCATTTCTCTTGAAATCGTGGCTAACGCTGCCTTTAAATCTACGAAGGCAGCGTATACCTTATTCTTTTGTGCCTTAACCACCTGTACAACGTGGTTTAAAATATACACGTTATTTATAGTAGACCTCCCTTTTCTAAACCCTGCCTGCCCTTCTGGTACTATCTCTTTTGCCTCTATTTCCTCAACTAGTCTTTTTCGTAGTATTTCCACATATACTTCATAAGCTGTTGATAAAAGAGAGATCCCTCTGTAGTTACTCGGTATATTTGTATTACCTTTCTTATACAGTGGAATAATAGCTGCAACTCTCCAATCCTCCGGGAACCCTTCTTCTATCCAAACCCCATTCAGTAAACCTACAAGTTTACTGAATAAGTTTCCTTCGCTATATTTCCAGACTTTGATTCGGATTTTATCTATGCCAGCACCTTTTTTCTTTTTAATGCTAAGGTTGCCTGCCGGATTTCCGTGTATAAGATCTCTTTAGACTCTAAGTCTTCTTCTATGGTAACGTCTCTTCTTTCTCCTAAACTTCTTCCCATGCTTCCCTCTATAAGCATCCTGAAATGTTCTTTGCACTTCTCCAATGTTATATCATTCTTTTCAAACCTTCTCTTTTTCTTTGTATTTCCGGAGAATTTTCACAGATCTGATTCGTTTCTATTGCTTTGAATTTAAACTTGTTGGATTTCTTTGAATTCTTTTTTCTTGTCCTCACATAATTTTTTCCACTCTCTCCTTTCTTTTAAGTACCCATCTTTATAAATTTTATCTCCCCTCCATTTATAGTATTCCGTTTTAGACCTTTCTTCTTTTTAACCTTACATGCTTTGTCCCACCACTTTTTTTCTCCTAATCTTCATGGCCTTACTCCAATTTCGTTCTTTATGATTGCCTTATTCACAATATCTTTAATATCAGACCATGTCTCTTCCAGACTGACTATTCCCTCTGTATTCACCTCTTTGCAGAGGTCTTCGGCCCCTTGTCTAAATTTTGTAATATCTTCTTCTGACCATGCGAATACTGATTTTTTTTGCTGTATAACTTTCTGCATACTATTTATTTCATTCCTCATTTCGATAGTTATACACAAGGGTAAATGGTCGAAGTCTACCCTCTCTTTTACCTTAAAATATTGTATCCAATCTAGCATGCACCCGTCGACCATAATGTAGTCTATCACTGAATTTCCTCTAGCTCCTATATACGTGAATTCCCCCTCTTCATAACCCTCCAACAACCCATTCAAGATAGTGAGCCTTTCATTTTCAATTACTTCAATCAATTGCTCTCTTTCATTACTAATGATTCTATCTTTACTAATCCTCTCTTTTAATTTTCCTGCTTCTACATCTAGAAAACCCCCCAAATTACCCGTTCTTATATTAAAATCTCCCCCGATAACTAAATGCTCTGCCACATCTATATTGTAAAATTCTATACATTCTAAAATATCCCTTAAATCATCAGAATTGTACACTGACCATACATTTACAATATTCTGTATAATAATAATGCAAAATTTGTTTCTGGAAATTCTATTAAAACTTATGGAAATTTTTCGAGTGAAAAAAATTTAGTATTATCATATAACAACAAAAATTTTCCTTATTACGACGTTATTGAATGCTGTAGTTTTAAAACAAAAATTAAAGTTAAAGATACAACAAAAACTATAACAAATAAAAATAAAAAATTTTGAAAAATAACGTAGTAAAAAAAAAATTGGAGAATACAAGAAAAAAATAGTTCTGAAAATTTTGTCAAAAAATGTTTAAAACGTAAAAACGTAAATTTTTATGATAGTCAGATTATAAATCAAATCATAAATATATCATCAAATTATATTACTAAAACTTCTGAAATTAGTTATATTGGAGAAATGAGTTATGAATGTCCATTTTGTTTGCTGTTTTTTGGAAAGACAGGAAAAAGTTTTGTTTTAAAAAAGGACAAATTATCCTACCCTTATTAAGCGAATTTGACGAATCATTAAAAAATTGTTGTTACATGACGATAGTTTCCGAAAATTAATAATATACTACAATAATATATATTCGTTTGCATCATTCAATGCTAATATTTTACATGAAAAAAAAGGCTATATTTAAATTAAAATTACAAGGTCAAGTTTGTCATTCAACACCTATACTTTAAAAAATTCAGGGAATATTAAGCCTTGTAATATCCAACTATACATGAATGAGGATGTTTATGCATTTGAAGAAAGACATAAGTTAAATCCAAATTTATCTAAAGAACACTTAGAAATTCTGACAAAAATTTTAAATAAAAATCCAACATAGAAAGGTTATAAATATCTATATTAGATTACAAAATCACAAAATTTACCTAAGTACAAAATGTTTTTCTTGTGTAAAAATGGTTAACAAAATAATAGGTACAACAAACCAGTAACAGCTGAGTGTGGTTCAATTATAGTTTCTTAAACTGAAATTTTTGATGATTTTGATTTCTGTGTTTATCCTAAAAAGTTTCCAGATAATATGCCAACTCATACTTATTTAAATAAACTATATAAATATGTAGATCTTATGGTTTTTTCTTGGTTATTTCCATCTGGTGATTTAGGTTGGAATACAAATTATATTCTCAATCCAAATGAAAATATTCAACCCATTTTAAGTTTGCAATATTACATTTACAGATTATCGTATTGACCAAAAAATTTTTAATTTGATTCTTTATAAAGTGGAAATTACAGTCCTTACAAGTGTATATACATAGTAAGATAGATATATATATATACATATATATATATATATATATATATATATATATAATAGGTGTTATATACGGGACTAAGAATAAGTGTGAGGGCGTATGTGGCAGGTGCGAGCGCGACACTAGAGATGTTATCAGCGTAGGAAGTTGTTTTGGAATAGTCGGAAGATTTAATAAAAGCGGGCAGTCTCTTACTAGCCAGCCTGGCCACATGTCGTGCTATAGCTATAGTCTGTACTTCTCTTATCTACATACTATATTCTTTATAATTATTTATTTATTGAGTGGTAAAATATTTATTTAAACTACACCCAATTAACGAACATCCTCATTCCAACGATAATTGCACCACCTTCGATACATCGAATTGGGTTATGTTAAATATCCTTTTGTAACAGCTATATCTACATTTATATATTCTCTGCCAGAGAAGTATAACTTCATAGTTGGTTGCCCAAGCACCCACTGACTTGTTTTTTGTTTTTTTTTTCATCGACTAAAATTACTCAGCAAAAAAAAAGTATATGTAGTATTATTTATTAATACATATATTAAGGGTAAACCACAGAATCAAACTTATGTTTTACATTGAAACAATTTTTCAATATTTCCAACATACTCTAATTTTATCAACCCAGCAACTTTTAAAGTCTTGTAGGATGCTGAATGGAGAAACTACTACAAAAAAGTCCTCCTACGTGAGGAAGGTGGAGTGGAAAAATCGTGTTACATATTTTATCAAAGAATAAAAAAACGAAAAATAATGTATTTTCACAACCCTTGAACAATTATTGAAATAGAAGAGTAATGTACAAAAACTCAAACAGTCAAGGAATTAAATACTTAGATCGATTGTAAGATAATGGTATGTAATTTGAAGGATGATAAATTAAGAACAAATGTGAATGATTATTTTGATTTTATTTTTATTGATCAATGTAGATTGTATGGATAAGTGTGAAACGTTATTTTAATCGAGTTTTAACACCTAAATACAATAAAAACATATTCTAACTAAAAAAAAAATTAAAAAATAATATTTACTCTCCCCCCTCCTGCTCCCCAGTTGCCCGTGGCCCCCATTGTACTCCTACCTTTCCTGATATTTCCTTACCATCTTGTAGTAAAATTTTCAATTAAACAGTGTAACATCTAGGTAACTAAAAAGAAAACTACTACAGTTCAGCGTTATATAATTTCAAATTATATAATAGTAGTAGATACTGTCAATGTCCAGAACACTTTCTAGATCCATTGTACTTTTGAGGTACTACTATGGCGTAGTGATTTTTATTTATTTTAAATTTTTACATTTAAAACTGTATCATTTATCTATCCTTCATAACAAAAGTTAGGCCCAAATTGTTGGTCGTTTTTTAATTAAATTGATTTTTAAGATTATTCCTCTCTTCATTTCTTTTCTTAGATCGTTTCATGATTTCTTAGTAACAGTAGTACCAATTTTCATTCAATTAAGTAAGAACTAACATAGTGTTACTACTTACATAAAAATTAAGACATAATCTTTTTTTCGTCATTTTTAGTGTTGTACAGATGAAAAAATCAGGGACATGATCCAATAAAATGAGTAGACAGACAAATAATCAGAAGTAGTATTATGCAAGTTAATTTTTAACTGAATGTAGTCTAATTCTTGTAACTCTGAAAAATAGTTCGGGCTCCAGGGAGGTTCCTGTAGCCGATTGAGGTCCACCGCTCTATCAAGATTTTTTCTATGTATTTTTGTCTCTCGAATCATAATGTGGAGGGTAAAACCTCGATGGGTAAGAAGGTCTTATATCAAATTTTTGAGAAACCCTTAGATTATGTTCATAAATTTCCTAAGTTTGAAAAAAATGCACATTGTACGATTTTCAACCATGTATTACTCATCTGTTACTGTATTATTTTTAACTCACTAAGGCTCAAAATTTGTCTTGAGGCGTGTACTTTTAGATAAAATAAGATTTATAGTCATAAACCGTAAAAAAAGCGTTACCGTCGAGCTATGTAAGTGCAGTAAGTGTTGTCTGCTACTGTACCTCTTTCGGTCGGGCGGAAACGCATTTTTCTTTACAAAATGACTTCTAAAATCTGTTTAACTGAATATTTTAATCTGAAACTTTGCATAGGCATTCCTAAGATCAAGCGGAACAACTTTCTCGCTGAAAGTTTTCCGACTAAAATTGTTGAATAGATTGTTTTCAATAACAAACGACGCTCGGATGTTCACAGCGAGAGAGCAACTTTGTATATATATGTGACATCTAAATAGAAAAAAAAAAAAAAAAAAAAAAAAAAAAAAAAAAAATTTAAATATAAAAAAAAATATGTGACATCTGGCCGAGTGTCAAACTGGTTATTCGATCCGGCCCTTCCATTGTTTATCACTTTTTATTTCGTGGTCTTTTGAGCTTTCACCCTCGAAATTATGATTCAGGAGACCATATGACATAGAAAAAATCTTGTTGGTACAGTGGACCTCGATCAGCTAGGGGAACCTCCGTGGCACCCGAAATAAAACACTGTAAACTAAAAAATGATGTTTTTTTTTTAACAAATCGACATTTTGTAAGTAATGAATGAAAATGGTAGTGTATGAGTAGAACCTTTTTTTTTATTAACGTTACTGAAGTGGATTGGAATTATTGCTGCGATACCTTTGTTTTATCAAATTGCTTTGTTTAGAGCAATTTTCAACGAATGGTTTTTAATGTCATCAATTACTGATAATACACTATGTTTTGAAAATGTTGGTATGTTTGATACAGCACCATATTCTAAAAGCTTGAAAGCGATATTGTAATAAGTATCTTGAGAAATTTCAAAATTTTTTGTATCAACTGCATAGAATAAAGCTGTCTTTCCACTTCTTTCATCTTGTAAATTAACTTTAGCACCATGTTTGAGAAGTTCTGTAATACCTTCCAGATTTCCTCGTTGTGCACAATAATGAATAGCAGCAAAACCTAGAAATGACTAATAAGTTAATTAGTTATCCACCATCAAGTGACTTTATCAAATGAGAGTAATTATTTGTACCTTCTGAATTCTTTAAATTTAGCGATGATTTATTTTCTTCACTGATGTACTCAAAAAGTAATGGTAAAATTCGCGATGATTTTTTAGCAGCTATAATAATAGCTGAATCATGTACAGATTTTGATGATACTGGTTGAGCGCCAGACTTCAGAAGTAATTTTACTATCTGGGGTTCTGATTCACACTCAACTGCTAATTCAAGCCCAGTCTAAAAGAATGCAATCAATTAATAGAAGGATTATCAAATTTTTAACCTTACATTATACCTTGTACTACAATAGTTTAAATAATGGTTTTAATCCCTTTTATACAAGACAAAATTACACTCTTTTTACAAACTGCATATTGATTAACAGTTACGGTATAAGAATCAGATACACTGTACTTAAGTAGGAAACTAAAACCAATGCAAAGTAGAAATCTATAACGAATTATATTCGAAATTTCAAACATTGCTATAGTAGGCAGCCTTAGCTATAGTAGGTTCGAATCATCAATAAAAGTTTGGACAAATCTATCATTTTCAAACTAAGAAAATTATAAACGAATAAAGAAAAATAGATCAGATAGCCTCACATTTTATCTATTCCGAAGATCTATTTTTGAAATATATTTAAAAAATCAATTTAATTTGAAACTATGGCTGTTCCACAGAAGTTTAAAAGGCAGGAATAAAAAAAGATTTGGTTCCAATGTCCATGACTAACATATATGAAACAAGAAAAACAACATTTGGTTAGTTGTACTAGTAATAACCTGCTTATAGCTTCCATTTGAATGAATATAAGTGTCAAAGTAGTATATTTCTCTACTTTTTTATTCTTTATCAACATTTTTGTAGGCTTTTATTCAACTTACAATGTCTATGCAACTATATATATATGTATCCATCTGTCTGTCCGTGGCAAGATGGGCAGAATATTGTAATCGATTTGTAACCTGCTTCTTAAATAGTTGGAAATATTGTTTTTGATGTAAATATTTGGCTTTAATGACAATACAATATTATGCAAAGACGTTGTGCACATACATTATTATTTATTGACAGTTAATAATATAAAAATTATTGAAGCGAAGCTTTTTATGGGACGTTCGGGATCTCGGCTTGGGGAGTCACTCTCTAAAAACTGACACAATTTTGCGACATGGTCACGTAGTCTCTCTTTTCCCGGGGGACTCCCCCGTACATACCTATACTATATATATATATACTGCGCTCGGTGACGCTCGAGTCTCACCGCTTGCCTTCGGATTCCGCTACATACATGTATATAGCCAGTGTTTGGTATTGCATATGCATATTACAGTGTGGACTGTGGATAAAGTGTGCACACCACACACACATCCATACATACATATATATGTGTGTGTGCACACTGCACGTCTATTTTCACATATGTTTTTGTGTGTAAGTGTGCATGTACGTGTGTGTACTGTGTAAGTGTGCGTGGATGTGTGTATATATATAATACACACACTGAATAGTTAGTATTTTTATTTTAATGAATCATATAATTACCAAAAAATACTTGCATGTACGGCAGATCGATGCAGACATCAAATAATTACTAAACGGGTTTTTATCATACGAGTTAACCTCCAAATATTAAAAAATTCGTCATATTCGAAATAGGAAGCAAGATACACAGAGAATAACAATTTTCACGGGTTTCCTAAAGGAAAAAAAAACATCGCGGCGCACAAATAGGTGTTGAGCTATGCGAATACATAACCTCAAATTTCAGTGTTTTGAATATATCTTTATCAAATGAAAGAATAAAACTTTGGGGAAAATTATATCATATTCATTAAACAATTACAAAAATGCTAAAATTATTTTCCATAACCATGCGTACACATAACCTAAAAATAATAAATAATATGCCATATCTCAAAAAGAAGCAAGATAGACAAAGAATAACGATTTTTACGGATTTTTTAAAGGGAAAAAAACGTTGCGGTCAACAAATAGAGAGGTGTTGAAACATGCGAAAGCA
>JAPYYV010012963.1:0-12436 GCA_030522625.1 Copidosoma aretas
TGGCGAACGGTCGAAATGCGTTCGCTTGATATCGCGCGCGAGGACGTTTTACCCGACCCGCGCGGTTGGAAAAGCGCGAGTCACGATCGCGATGGGGCCGCGTGGGTGGGACCAGCGGTATGCTCTTTACAGCTGCGCTATTTGCCCGATACTTTTGACACCAACGTATACGGCGCGTTAATTGTGTTTGCCACTTCGGTGTGGCTATCGACGCGGCTCTTTTGTCATTGTTCGAACGGAAAATTCGGGGCGGTGAAGTTTAAGCTTGGAGGTTCCGGAAATGTTTCCACGAGGTTGTACACACCAATGAACCTTTTTCACCGCCATGTACCCTGTGAAACAGTTCGACTCGAAAAAAAAAGCGTATCCCCCGCAACGGACGAGCGTTCGGCGCTTTTGTCCCGCGCGAACAATCCCCGATCCGCGCCAACTTCCTCGCGCGCGTGGGCACGCTCATCGACCTCTATAATGACTCCAAACTATTATACCTTTCCTGGGAGGGTTGAGCGACTCACGCGTATATAGGGTCCACGTACTACTGTATACAGACGCTTTTAAGCGGCGTCAAACTATCCAGCGAAGGTTATCCGCTGCGGTCGCGGTGGGTGGTGTAGCAAACGCGATCACCAGAACGGAGGAGGGTTTTCGGGAGAGAGGGTCACCCCTGCAGCACCTCTGGGGAATAGTATGCACATACACTGGACGTTGGGACAGTCCGGCATGCACTTTGTGCATTAGCGCCCGCGTTATGGCTGCCTGTACTTGCTCATTACACTCGATGTCGAAGGGCATTCGTATCGTTATGTGTACGTACGTTCGTGTGCGCGAGGTATGCTTACATTAGTCGTGGCGAGAGGAGTATATTTTTCATTCGGGCGATCTGGTGCGTTTGGACGAAAGGAAGAGCAATGGATGGAGGTATCAGATGATACAAAGTATATACATCATTGCGTACGAGAAGGTAAAAATAACTTGAATGTCCTTTAAAATACCAAAAAATGGCATCAAGATATATAAGTCATTACTCATCACTGGTTCCGTCGATTTTTTCATCCAACGGGATTCGACGTTCCAAGAATCTGGGGTGTTCTACCCAAAGTTGAGAGTACAAACAGGAGGGAAGAAAACGTGTAGTTGTTGCGCCGGTTTCTCTCCCCGTAATTGCTTAAGCTTTTGGGACAACACAAGGACGAATGACCTCCGGAGCATAGTAACTTGGCGCGTCCTTTTGTTGTGTATATATACTCTGCAGCAGTCAGCGCGCGCTCTTTCTTGGAGCTGGAATTCGTTATCGCGACGAGCTTTCCCCCACCTAATTGCACTTAATTGAATCGCCCGCTTTGGAGACTGACTCTCCCAATTAGAGTGACTGACGCTACACCCCCTGGAGAGACCTCTTTTTGTGAAAAAGACGTTGTTGGCATAGTATAGGCCTTTTACCGCTAGAGACATTTTTTCGCAGAGCTTTTTACGGGATTTCGAGGTGCGGCATCGTTTGGGAAAAAGTTTCTTGCTACAATTGCTAATGGTTCTCCGTGAAAGTCGAAAATCGATGTCTGGTTGACTATTCAAAGTATCATCCCCCGATCAATTTATGAAGTAAATATTCGTTCGAATGCAACAAAAACGGACGATGAATTCCGCTTCTGTATTCCCATCACCCTCGCCCCTAATTAAACACCGAATGACGCTATCCCGTCAAAGTTTATAGATTTTCGAAGGCGAGCACCGCGTTATCGCCCGACAAACGCGTCCTTCCAACGACGCAGCCAACAATGAAGCTCCCCATGACAAAAGCTCGCGGTTTGAATGTATATAGATCGAGCGCTCGGGAACCTCCCATATTTCTCCGTACACTACGGCAGTGCAGGCACTCATATATGCACACGCTTTTTCAAAACGAACCATCAACGCCTCGCCCTCCCGTAATCAAGCCAACAGTCGAGCTTATCCGTCGGAGCCACGCGGGCCGACCGATCCCGTTGTACCGCGGAGTGCAGGTTTTTCCAGCCGCTCGAAACAATGGCAGTCCGTTTACCGATCCGGCGATCCATCGATCTCCCTTCGCGTGCGGAACCCTATATCGTGCGTGACTCCGGAAAAACACGGCCTATCCCCCGCGAGTGTAACGGCGTACACGCGTTAATCAACTATCGAGCATTGCGCGAGCTACTATGTACGTGTATTTATACGGGTTGGCAAAACTTTCCGCCGTCGGCTGCACCTGCATTGTTTGTCCCCTCACCCTCCCAGATGTCCTTTTTTTCACTCATCCGTAACCCGACGCTGCTTGTCTTGCAAAGATGCGTGGCTGTTGGTTCCGGCCAACCAGAATGTTCTCTTTGTCCCTGGACTTGCCTTTTTTTTTTTTTTTTTTGAAAAATTAGATCTTTCGTTGGCACATAGTTACTCTTTTTTTCTCTCGCTAACTCTTTTCCGTGGGATCCTTCGTTTTAAAACTTCCTCTGCTTACCCAGGTGTTGAGAATAATTATATTTAAACGTCCGACCCCGAGTTGGTACATGAATTTGACAATTTTTTGAAATAAAATTTACCGCGAGCGAGTGAGATTTGCATAATCTTCTGATAATGTAGTGCGCAATGTACGTTACAATCAAAATAAATTTTAAAAATTTAACAACGGACGCACGCGATGTTATTTCGATAATTGTTTTGTACAACGATGATGTCTTTCGAATTCGCGATGGACAATGCGCGTTATTACTCATTGTCAAACACGCACACATTTTTTTATCTACACTGAATATAATTAATGGTTTGCGTATTTTAGTGCGCTTTGACGTAAGTTGCGCTTACGTAACGAATCTTACAATGTAACTGCATATATTATACAGACATAAGTACGCAACACGAGGACTGTTGATATAGTAACGCTTTGATGACATCACCATGGATAATGTAAAAGAATGGCCCATTGAAATTTGTTTGGCGCACGCGGTGCATATATATACACACAGCATCGACCATCATTCTAGTTTTACGAGTCTCTTCATGCATACTTATAGCCGCAAGCTTTAATTGCAAACTGCGCGCATATATGACATATAATTTTAATCGAACGGAATCCCTCAGCCGCCACGAATCGACGCGATCGTTTGGATTTTACCGGAGACAGCCCGAAATGATTAACATTGGATATTAATTATGAAAATCAGGACGGCAATGGGACGAGTTTCGAGGTGATTGATTTGCCTCCGGGTGCAGTCGCGCTTGCGCGTCCGATTTCAATGCATCACGGCCGCATGTACCAGCGCGTCCAGATCCAATTAGATATGACTCCCTCCGATAGGGTCGCCATCCCCGTTGGATGGAACGACTTGGCGCGCGTATTCGCGTTGGCTGCTGGATGGACTCTTTCCACTCGTCGATTCTATTGGGGGGAATCAGGGACACACAAATATCGTAACAATTAGGCAGCGAGTTTACGGAAAAGTCACTGCTGCAGCTGCCGGAGAGCCGAAGAGTGAGCAAAAGTATATATTACTGGTTCTCGGGAAAGTTTTTCGAGACTCGTGACTTTGGTACAGAGCGCTTGAGGAGCGATCGAAAGTTGAAAAGTTTCCGGAAAAAGTTTCGGGAAGCATTCGGGAACGCAGTCGAGAGGAGATAAATCTGTCTCCCCTCTTGTTTTGAAATCATCTGCAACGCCTGACTGGACTGGACGCAGTGTCGTACTGTTGGCGCACAAATAACTTTGGCAAACAAGTCGGGACGGAAAAACACAAAGACGCAGATTCAATTCTATTTTTCGTTATTCTCTGTTTGTAATTCTTGGCAGTTCCTTTTGCCGGGATGGTTACACGTGTTCGTTGTTCATGATCCAGTGTAGTGCTCTGGATTTGTAAAAAAATGCAGATTACTTTGTACGATTATCATCATGACAATTTTTCACATCAGCAGTGATAGTATTATCAATTTTTACTCTTCATTGAAAGCTCCATAATCATTCTTCAACTTAACTGTATCATGAAAATATCGGAGCTTTTTTCTTCAGCCGACACAGATAAGGACGATAGACAGAAGGATTTTATCATCACACTGCTACTCGGCTGCAAAATTTTCCTCCGAATCATTGCCTTTTCTCTTTCAGCGAGACCAGTTTCTCGGCTGAGAATTTAGCGCGAAAGAAAATGATCAGCAATTTCCGAACCAACAGAACGATCAAGCTCACAGCGAGCGAGAAACTTGCAGCGAGAAAGGCGTACACGTCGACAAGCTCAACTTGCCACCAGGGCATATTCACTGCCGGCGATCTCAGAGCATCTTTCCCATGGCGGATCACGTATTCCACCCAGTAAACCAGCTCGTCTGCAGGCGAACGCGGACGATCTCGATACAACTTGGAGCGCTTCGCCGTTATTTCCCTGCGAACACAACGACGAGAACTTTATGTTACAAAAAAAGGGGGCTTCAGACTACAAGCCGATGATCGTTCAGCGAAAAAGGCCACCGATACTTGCTTGTACGTTCGATTGGACAAGATCTCCTGGAAAACGTGTACGTAGTCGTCCTGCTCGGCCGTCCGCAATTCCAACTTCAGAGCGACCCCTTTGTGCGCCAAAACATCGCAGTTCGAGTGCTGCTCGGCGAACAGGGGGATGCATATCATCGGGACCGCAAAGTGCAGGGCCTCCTGCGTCCCGAGGGATCCCCCGTGAGTCACGAAAGCTCGGATGTTTTCGTGTTCTGGAAAAAAAAATCGCGCCATCGCGTGAAAAATACGTATCAACCGAGCAGCCCGAAATCGGGGGGAAAAAAACCAAAACCAGCGTGGGATCGAGTTTACGAAAGATTTGCTGCTGCGGCAGCCACGATCGCACCAGGGTGTTTTTGGGCAGGGGTTTCGGCAGAGCTCGGGGATTCGGCGCCCTCATAACCACCCGAACCGGCGCGATCTTTCCAAAAGCCGCGTAAAACTTGTCCAGCAACTCCTTGGGCATGGTCTCGACGACCGCCATCGAGCCGAAGGAGAAGTACACGAAGCCGTAGTCCCTGATGCTGTCGTCCAGGAACGATTTCAAATCCTGCGCGGGCGGAAAATTTCAACAAATGTATCGGTCGATAAGATTATCACCGACACAAGTGCGGAGGAGCATGAACTTACCGCGTCCATCGTCGGAAGTGCCGTGTCATTGCCGATGTGAATACCTCCTATCTCGACAACAGCCGGTGTCCTCGGCTTGATCCCGTGGTAGCTGTAATGAGAGTTGCTCAATATCATCGCCGTTCTCCTTTCCAGCTCCCTGTAGTCGGGCAGAGCCTTTCCCAAGTACCGCTCGATGTAGCGCTGCTGGAACCCAGCGTTTCTGTAGTGTTCGTTGATGTCGCGGTGGGTGACGAGGACGTTGTACAGCCTGCCCCAGAACGTGAGATTCTCGTTCTTCCATGGCCTGAGGTTGCTCGGGTGGAGCCACAAGTTCAGGGGATCGCCCACGAAGCCGTGCATCCAGGGGTAGAGGGACGTGGTCACGACGCCGACCACGGGTATGTCCAGGAGGTGGCCGATCGCGGGGAAGCACTGGTATCCGGACAGGTACTGGAGAAGGATGGTCGACGTTGAACCGTTTCTTTTTTTTTTTTTCAAAGGCTAAATATACAAGTAATCGCCAACTCACGTGAACCAGGAGTAGGTCGTAGGTCCTGTGCTTCTGTTGGTCCTTGACCAGCTTTTGCACCTCCGGGTCGCCGAGATGGTTGCACATGCCTTTCAGTATGTTGTAGATCCACTTGTCCTCCTCGTCCATCGATATCATGGTCTCGTAGTCAATGGATGCATACTCCTCCCTGCTTTTCAGTTTGATGATGTCGTTGTAGTTGGCCACGGATTTTTTCAGCGGATAGTGAGCTATCACATCGACTTGGTGTCCCTTTCGCGCCAGTGCTTTGGCAGTCGCCTGGAGAACGATCGTGTGGCTTCTTCCGTGGAAGGGAAAGGCAGCGAGCACGCGGTAGGCATCGCACGCGTACAAAACGCAGGCAAGGAAGACGGTTATTACTTTGAAATTCATTTATTCCAACACTCTTCTCTCGGAACATTCAACGCGGTACAGTCAAAATTAAAATTGCGGTCGAGTCGGTTGCTCGGCTTTCGTGCTACTGTCTTCACCGGCCGGCTACGGCCCGCATTCGTATACCAATCGTGTTTTACTTTTACAAGCTCGATAATGTTATCGATAATCCAAAGTCAATACTAAAAGTCTGCTCTATTACTATGCATACATTATTGGTATTAAAAAAAATCTACCGGTACAACCTTGATGGTATACATTATTATATTGAATACATCATCCTCGAGCGACTCAACTGATCTTTTTTCGTTTCGAGACACTTGCGCTCTGTTTGCCGAACAAACATCGTAATACCGTTGTAATAATAAACATGATCATCAATCCGATCGTAAAGAGGCTTATCGCTGCCACTGCCAGCACGTCCAACAGTTCCAGCTGCCACCACGTCAAGCTCATCGCCGGAGATCTCAAGACGTCCTTTCCGTTCCTCACGACGAACTCGATCCAAAACGCTGCCGTCTCCGTCGCGTTCAGCGGCCGATCCCGAAACAGTTTTGACAATTTCTTCACGTTGTCCCTGCACGACGTACACAAAGATCATCGATACAAGTTTGATCGATCTTCGGGCAAACCTGCGTACATAAAGCAACCCACCTGTAAACGGGATTGTACAAAACTTCGTCGATGGCCCGGTCGAATCGTTCCCGCGTCAGGGACATGATGTCGGCCGTGACGGCAACTTTTTTCCGCGCGCAGTTCTGAGCGTTGGTTCGCTGATCGGCCAGTACGGGCAGACAGAGCATCGGGACGGCGTAAAAAATCGACTCCTGCGTACTGAGCAGGCCCCCTTGGGTGACGAACGCTTTGACGTTCTCGTGCTCTGCGGGGGAACAAGCGAGTGACGATGATTATAATCACAGGGCGGCGAGCGCGGAGCGCGCGTTTCATCCTCACGCAGTATTTTTTCCTGCGGCAGCCACGGCGAGGTGTAAAAATTGCCGGGTACCGGCACGGGCAGGCTCGCAGGATCGACCACTCGCATGAGGACCCGGGTGGGGGCCAGGTTTTTCAGCGACTCGAAAATGATCTCGACGGTTTCCTTGGGGAAAACTTCGATCCGCAGCAACGAGCCGAGGGTGAAGTAGATCACGCCCTCTTTGCTCCGGTCGAGCCACCTTTTCAGATCCTGATGCGCGGAACATTAGACACAAATCATATCGGCCATTGTACCTATACAAGTGTATGTATGTATAATACAAGACTGCGCTCACATCTGCGATTTCCGGTCCGTCGTTCTGTATGTGGAGGCCGCCAACTTCGACGACGCCCGTCGTCGTCGGCTTGACGCCGTTGATGGGAAAGTACGTGTTCACCAGGAGCAGGGACGCGCTGCGCTCGAGATCGCGTATGTCGGGCACGCCGGGGCCGAAATGTTTTTGCAGCGCCTTGTTTTGCTCCGCCGAGCGGTACAGGAAGATAAATTTGATCAGGTAAAAATAGTAGGCGTTGTGGATGCGCGACGATAGACCGTCGCCTTCGGGGATCGGGCCGAAGTTGTTGGGCGAAAACGCTACGTTCTCCGGGTTGCCGATCACGTCGTGCATGTAGGGGTAGAGGGCCGACGTGCTGACGAGGACCAACGGCACGTTCCACAGGTGGCCGAGCACCATGAAGCAATGGGCGCTGAATACCTGGTATCAGTGATATATGTCATCGCGTTGACGATAATAGCGTCGGGTGGATGTATCGTTGCGAAAAACAAAAGAGGACAAAGAAAGGATTGCTATACCTGAGTTACGATGACGTCGTAGGGTCGATCTTTCGGCGGGTTGCGAGCCAAATTCAATAATTCGGGATTGCCCAATTGTTCGGCGCACAGTTTGTTGCCGATGTCCGGCATCGCGCTTATATTGCGGTTGTATGAGAATTCCCGGATGGCGTCGAAATTCAAGGCACCGATCACTTCGGCAGTTTTATCGGGCAGCTGAAAGATTTGCCGGTAGTTGGGCAATTTTTCCGTCTGCGGATAAGGCGTGATGACGTCAACCTGGTGGCCCTTGCGAGCCAAACTTTTCAACAGCTGATTCATCATTATGTAGTGACTTTTGCCGGGAAACGGATAGAGTCCCAAAATTCGATAACCACTGCAAGCGTTCACCAACGCAGCGGCAAAAACCAAAAGCGGCAGAAACTTGGCGGCCTTCATTTTTGCCTCGAAGGACGATGATACTTTGATTTTAGTGAAAATTACGTGTTACACTGTGCGAAACGTGCGTTCAAAAGAGCTCAGTCATGACGATTGAAAACAGATTTTTTTTTGTTCGTTCGATTCAAGAAAATTGTAGACTAATCTGACGAATCTCTCGCACCGGTGTTGCACGCTCTACGTTCGAGCGTCAACTGCGATCTTGACGAGAGACAATGACTGATTGCTCGCGATTTTCATTGCGCAACTTACTCTCGCGTCATTCCCAATCGTACCTGTGCAAACGCGCGCGATGCTTCGCGAGCGATTATTTGGTTTTACGTTGATGTTTCATCGATTTATCGCTTTTACTTTCCACGAACGCTAAAACAATTATTACGCCAACGAAACTTAAAAATTTGTTTTATCATCCTCGCGGTTGCTAAAATTAAAACCGCAGCACGCGCGTACGCAGCGAAATTTTTGACACACGTGTACGAATAATAAGGTACAACGTTAACAAGCCGCGCGGTGCACAGTTCCAATATTTGCAGTGATCGTTGTATATACTCGCACCGGCTGCTCATCTGCCGAAACGCTAATATATACGTATACCGCGGGCGCTCGCAAACAATCGGCAGCGAAATTTCGGGCTCTGCGGGGCTGCCAGAGTGTCATTGTCTCTCGAAAGTTATGGTTTCACGAGCAGGGGTATGCACCTATATAGCGCGCGTGTGTATATAGTATACAACGATGTACGTTCGTTTATCCGATCCTTCTCTATCGGCGGACGTAAACAACTCGTACGCAATATTTGAACGCGCAATAAATACGTATGAAATAATCTGCGTGCAAATTAAGCTCTTGCATGAATTTGAAATATCGATGGCAGAAACGGTCGATTTTTCAAGCCTTCAGTATTCAGTAAAGATGATACAAAGGAGGTGGAGGTAATCCAAACAAATGTTTGCATTCGAGAGCAAATGTGACGCCTACCGGTGAAATAACTGTTATAGACATATGGCGCACACGTTTCGCCAATATTGCAGTGGCCTCATTTTTATTATTACGTCCCCGCTGGCATATAATATTTGTGGCAGACTCTGTATAAAACAAACGCAGGCCGGTCGAGAAATAATAAAAATAAGCATGTCTGATATTACACGTGCAATCGTTAAAGGTACGGCAAACGGCGTAAAATCAAAGGGTCGAGGTGTAATGTAGATGATAAAATCGTTGGTGGATCATCCTCAGCTGTGGGCGAAATGTGTGATACGGAAAGAGGGAGACGAGGGGCCAAGGAAGCAGGTTTCGGCTAAAAGCTTTTGAAACGATTACGCGCTGCCTAAAACACACATCATACATCGACATGTATATCCTTCCCCGGTCTCCCGATGCGTGGGATAAAAATCTCATCGATTCGAATCTACGTCAGACAGCTATGGACTCCTCACAGTAGGTACAGCGAAACGTGATACTTACACCAGACTATTATCCACGTCCCGATCCCGCTTCCCTCCCACGAGCTTTTATTCCCCACTGCAGTGCAGACTACGATACTGACCTCACTCTAGTGTACACAGTTTGCCTCCCAGAGGGGGGAAGGGGGGGCGGGAAAGCTCTCGGGTAACCCCAAGTAACCATTATCCCCCGAAATCTCGCTGATGCTCCGTTAGCGGGAGGAAAAAGGGAAAGACGAAACTAACGCCGGGCCGATGGCCTGCCGTGTAATTTGCAGGGCTGTGCTTCAATTAGATGCGGCGGGACTATAGCTGGAAACTTTCGCTCGTCGTGCAAGACAGCTAGGGTGCTGGGATCGTGACTGGGCGGTTGATTGGAGGGCTTTTTTCATTCGGCCATGGTAGTTTTCTCAAACACTCGAAATCGATGCCCAAGAGGTTTATATGGTATACACTTACACCCTCACGGCAAAAGGCCGTTGTCGAGAGTATTTCCGGGAGTAATTATTTTAGATGACACGGCACGAAAAACGAGTTGGGCCTTAGACCGATCAAATTAACATCGGTATTGAATACTGCAGTGTGTAGATTAATCGGTTTCAAGAGTGTCGAGAAAGTAATAGTTTTACGCTTCGATCGACAGCTGTCGCGTGAATGAGTCGGCAAAAGTTTTGAAAAATCGACAGTTTACACGCAGTGGTGTAGCAATACGTATACAATAATCAAATATTTTTAAGATCATTAATGTTTTATACACATGAATGAAAACATTTGCGTTTTTTTGTAAGACTGTACGTTGAAATGAGAAAAACAAAATATTCGAGATTTTCGTTCGTTGTATTTTAGAATTTATGAAAGTACTTATCAGACAAGCTGTAAGGTCATACAAACTTTGTTTACAGCCGACATGATGGATCAGGTGGATGAAACTATATATCGTATCAATTTTTACTTTTATCGCATGTATCGAGTAGTGGCATTTGTAACTATCTTCAACGCAACGTACGACACCAATTTTCTTTCATAAATTGTTTCTGTAGCATAGACCAACATGCCATGTGATTCTGAAGAAAAATATACAATTTACATAAAGTTTGTACTTTCCTGGATTTGCCCATAATATACTGCAGCGCGTGGAACGAGAGGAGAAAGCTCATGTATAGGTGGAGCCCCCCCGAGTATATCGAGGGTCAAGTCCTCAAAGATCTAACTTTAGCTCTGAACTTCAAGTGCGTAATAACGTTAGCCACACGAGCTGCAAGGCCTGGAAGTTTATTATAGGTAGTTTCAGAGAGACTTCGAGTGCCTTACTTCAGTTGCTTATGATCGATTGTCCCGAGATACTCACCACTTTGCTCCATCGGTAGGTACATCCAGTTGCTGAACTTTGATGACTCGATCTTACTGAATTTGACACTCTTATCATCTCCATATTAAAATGAAAAAGTGGAAAAAATCTTGCGATTGGAACTTCCTTGAATCCCAAGACCTGTACATAATTATACCCTTTAACATATCTTCCGCAAATTCAACCAAAATATATGGTCACCTGAAGGGATTCGCGAGGGAATTTCATCGATAAATCAAACACACACGCCCTCCGATCTCTTACCATTGGAGATTCTTCCCATGCGCTTCTCAATTTTTCGCGCGTCGGTTCTACTCGCGTGTATTTTTCACTTGGAAAAAAAATAGCACAGCTGTCTGGGTTGCGATACATTTTCGAGATTGCAAAAAAACAAGAGCAAGAGCGTCTGCGGGATTCAGCCGATTCGATTATGGCTATATACACCTGCGTGTGTGCGAGAGTTTTTACATTTTTTACTCTGCTCAATGTTTCTACGCGTCTTGTAACATTGTGCGCAATAAGTATACGAGGATGAGAATACATCACGAACATTCGAGGCATATGGCAATCAAATACCAATAAAGCTCATGCGAGCTGATAATTTCATTAATCCCAGCTCCGACTAATCGTTTTAAAATTGACTTCTCTTCAACAAAATGCGTCAATTAAAAAATCCCGTGTCCGTTCGGGCGCTACAGTGTGAACTTTGATTCGTTAAAAGCGCAGCTTAAGTGAATTTATATGAGCAGGCTGACGCTCTGTTTGATGAAAATAGAGAGAGCACTTCAGCAAGAGGAACGGGGGTGGGCGGGGGGCAATAAAAGTTCGAAAAACAATGAACGATCGGCCGCGCACTGGCGACTAATTTATTTTGAGTGCCATTTCTGAAGCAGTTACTCTTTATAGCGCGCGAGGCAATTTGGCGTTACTTTTAGTGCGACGCTTAATTTTATTTTTCTCATTTCAAAAGTATAATATACGTATACATATAGGCTTTGGCATTTCGGTTGTTCATTTCTGATGGAGTGGATGATAGTTGATTTCGTGTTTTATGAATGATGCGTAGTATTATCAATTGAGCTTCTGAGAATTAAAATTATAAGGTAGACTAAAAATAAAAGGAAAACTCATCCCCGATGTTGATTCATGAGAAACTTTGGGGTTCTTTGTAACATCATCAAGTGGCAATTATTATAATAAGTGTAATAATGATTTTATAATGTATAATTATTAATAACAACCTAATAACGCATTATTTACCGTCGCATTAAAAAAGTTGGACTGTGAACAAATTAATGCTTGGAAAACACGTCAGATGATGTAATTATCAGAGATAATTCAATGAGTATTCTAATTTTAAAAACAGTGTCAGTAGTTAATTGTTCAAATAACATTTTCGGAATCTTTGATTATT
>JAPYYV010012965.1:0-20501 GCA_030522625.1 Copidosoma aretas
TTTGCAGCCTTCGCGACGTGGCGCGCAAAAGTATCGCTTTGACGCGCTCGCGCATTGTCTTTGTCGATTTTTGTTCGCGCGGAAAAGGAAGAAAAAAAACCGAGCGTCCGATGTATTTTTCGACAATCCACCCGATGGGCCGAAGAAAACAGGGTGATTCTGTTCCTTTTTTTTTTTCTTTTTCTTTTTTATTTTATCTTCAAGACGGGGTCGATCGAAAGCATGTTACCTGCACCAGTTTCTGCAGGTAGGCGGCCTTGTGGGCCAGAGGATCGGTCGACAGTCCGTCGGCGAAGGAGACGAGTCCGTGCGGGAAATTATGCTGCGCGAGCCAGGAGACGACTTTGTGCTGCTGCATGTCCGGCCTGCCGGTTATGTAGATGATCAGGTAGCCCAGCTCCTGCCAGTGCCTGGGGGACGGAGATTTTCGTTTTATCGGTGAATTTCATCGGCGACTGTGTTTATAGGAAAGCAGGCTTTTTTTCGACGAATGTTTTAGAAAAACTACACTGCGAATGAGGTTTTTCGAGTTGTTTTATTGTTTGGGCACGCTCCGAGCAGACGCGAACGGTTGAACACCGAGAGTATCGTGCAGCGGTGTAATTTTTCTGGACCATCATCCAGACGCCCAGCGGTAACTGCACGGATAGGTAAAACGACGTTTGCTCGTCTTTACATATAGTCACCTGACTATGTCGACCGCGCCCGCTCTAACTTTGGGATCCCTGCCCGTGACCGAGACGCTCGCGGTGAAGGAACCGTCGATGCTGAACACGACGCACTCGGTTTTCGGTGGTATCACAGCCAAAATAAAGTCCACGGACGTGTGGTCGCCTCTGAAACAGCGAAAGAAGAAGCAAAAACACCGATCGCCATGAAAAGTGCCCGCCTGATCGTCCGTGCTCCCGAATCATCGATGACTCCCGCGCTCACCTCACCACCATTTTGACGGGATAGAGGCCGTAGCCCAGGGTCCTGCCGTCCGGTATCTGGTGGGTTATCCTGCCGTTCTTGTCCGTCACCTCGGTCGCGTGGTACGTCCACTCGCCCGCCCTCGGATCCTTCATTATGTGGATGTCGACTTTTTCGCCTGGTGCGAAAGTTGAGAGGCAAAAGTTGATGATCGACCGTTGACGAGGAAGAAAAAAAAGAAGAGAATAAGCCTACCTGTCAGTGCTATCAGACCGATGGGGCCGTAGATGAACCTAGCCGAGAGCACTTGGGGCGCGCCGTCCCTGACAATGACGTCGTTGGCTCTGTGGTTCGCGGAAACGTTCTGCAATGGGGGAGGGGCACAAAAGGTAAATATCTCCTGCATCCCACGAGCCGCTCGAATAAAACGCCCACCTTGAGCTTGACGGAGGTGCGCTTCTTGTTCCACTTCTCCCGCGGCTGGCCCGGCCGAAAGTCGGTCAGGTCCTTGTCCTCGTTGCCGAGCAGCTGGAGATCGAACCTGCCGAGCCGCCGCACGATGAAGGCTATTACGTCCGAGGACTCCCAGTAGCTGGCGTGGAAGAGGTGGGGCAGGGCGTTGGTCGGGAAGTTGGCCAGGCCCTCGGGACAGTAGAGCGCGTAGTCCATCCTCTTGTTGCCCCACCATTTTTGCGTGACTGTGGGCGCGTCGCGGAGAAAAGGTATCGTGGTTACAATTCGGGGGGAGGATCGAGGGGACGAAAAAAAAAAGCAGTAAAAAACGGAGGAAATAGCGATATGTACGAGAAGTCATAGCTTGGAGGGGTACGGTATCAATACCAGACATGGTACTGTGGATCGATATGTCCGAGAGCCTTCGCAGGTGGGACATCGTGACGTTGGGGACGCTCAGGCCGTCGGCGAACAGCTGGGGGTTGGACTGCAGCGTCTCGACTGAAATCGGTATGTTTGAAAATGTGAGTCGCTGACGAGCAATGCTGCAGGAAGTCGATGGCAATCTTTCAACTTTTATTGCATTTCCTTTGATTTCAAAGCACGTTTTCTTCCTCATTTTTTTTTAAACGTCGGACGCGCAAGGAGGTGGGAAAGTAAGTACTACTGTTTGCACGAACAAGTACATTTCCGGATGATTTCCCGACGTGTTCGTCCAAACAATAGTGCATCCAACTTTTTGACGGTTACGTGATTAAAAAAAAATTTGCTCAGGAAAACAAGCTCTGGGGTGAATTGGAAAACCGAGCAAGGAACAAACGAGTCGAAAGAAGATTTCCATCGACGGTTAACAATGCATCTGAAAGTGCGACGTGCAAAATTGAAAGATAACATTTTTTTTGTTCCCAACACGGAATCGACGTTTATCATGTTACTAAATGCCGACGATCGGCTTTTGACGCACGAAAAAAGTTGAGACTCACGCAGATGGTAGGGATGGCCGTTGCCGAGGGGGTACTTCTGGTAGCGGGCGACGTTGACGGGCGGCAGGAGGGAGAAGCGGGCGGAGATGAGGGGCTCGAGGCGCGCGGCGACCGGGTCCGTCGGGTGGAACAGGTTGTAGACCTGGTTGACGCACGGCCGCCGGATGATGGCGCTCGTGCGCTCGGCCGTCGTGGAGACCTTGCGGTAGGCCAGGACCAGGGACAGGGGACTGCCGAACATGAAGAACTCGCTCACCTCGAACTCGAGCTTGCACTGGTGCGTGTGGTCGCTGTGGACGTTGAATCGTTTTTTTTTTTTTTTTTTTTTTTTTTTTTTTTTTTTTCTTTTTGTTTTTTTGTTTTTTCTATAAGGGGGGGTATAGGCCCTTTTGGTCTCGTCCCCCTTTCTCGATTGTATCCAATCGTACGCGTTTCGACGGACAAATTAGTGCACAATTGGCCACATGGCGTAAAACATCTTGTCGCAAGTTTTGCGATAAACATCTTGTACCTTCAAAGTATACGCTTACGAAATACTTAAAATATTTTCATAATCACATCGATCTCCGCGTTGCTTTTAAGACGTTTAATATTGAAAACTGGAAATAAATTACCAATTTGATGCAAATTATTGATGTTTTTTCAGTCCAGTACCGAAAGATTTAAGTATAACGAAACTTTTTGCGTCAAACTAAAAAATCAGCCTTTTTTATCAATTTTCAACATTGACAGCGATGTGGAAGTTGATGGAATCGTGTAATTTAAGCTTACTTTGAAAATATGAGGTGCTAAGTTTTATTTGGCAGAACTGGCGAAATGTTTAGCCAGTAAACTACCAATTCGGTTATTTGTAAAACATTCTGCAATGCGTCATACAAAAGATAAATGTTCCAACTAGACCTGTTTTAACCGTGTACTTGCTTGAATTTATACACGCGTAAAATGAGTAATTCGCGCGCAACATAGCACGCGTAGCGCAGAGGAGGGGTGAAATGACGTGCTAACGAAATTTGAAACTCCGGATGTAATATCGATCTCAAGTTGATCCCGGGGTTAAATTACGCGCGCGCGAATTTCTCCCGGGGCACGGGCTTGCCCCCTCTCTATATGTACACGGTGATATAATGTTTTAAAGTTATTTGGGATTTGAAATTGGCAATGTAATTTTGTTGCGCAGAGTTTGTTTCAACGCTCTATAAAATGAAAATTGATTTTTAACTTTTAGTTTTCTCCTGATGTTTGATCAAAACGTGTTGATTTGTTGTTTTTTTTAAAGAAATTTCTTTTTGAGCAAATGTATGGTGTAAAGATATAAAGCAGTAACATACGACTTTGAACCCGAATACAAATCAGTCGCACGTTTCGATCCACAAGAAGACGAACAAAAAAGCTCTTTACCAAATTTCGATCCAATGCGTGGTCCAATAACTCTCGCAGCCTGTTACGTGATGCAGAAATTCCTTGATTTAGAATTGACAATATCTCGAAAACCACGCATCGGATCGAAATTTCGTAAAGAGCTTTTTTGTAAGTCTTGAAAAGCTCAATCTCGCGGTACAGTTTTCCCGGAATATTTACAGAACACCCTGTATATGAAAAAAAAAAAAAAAAAAAAAAACACCCCACCACCCCCCCACCCCCCGCGAAAGCGAGAAAAATTCTGACGACGAACCCTCGGTCCCAATAATCGACGGTAACAACAATAGCAACAATACCTCGTCGACGAGGAGCGTCTCCTGGGCGCGGGCGCCGCGAGATGCCGGCCGTCGTCCCCGTAGTTATCGTGGCCGTCGTGGTCGAGCACGCTGTTCTCGCTGTCGTGCCGCGACTGGTACTGCGCGGGCCGGCACAGCGCGTCGTAGGCGAGGATCGAGCCGACCGAGTCGCCGATCACGCAGACCTGGCCGTTGAAGCCCCGGCCCTCGTCGCTCCTCACGAACTCCAGGTAGACCTGGTTCGCCCCGCCGATGACCCGCGACACCGCGTCCTGGTAGTCGGGCGTCGACGTCGCGAACATCGGGATCGCGCCGATCGGTATCGTGTCGTGCGTTATCTGGGGCGCGTCCATGCACGACGGCGACACGTCGAAGCTGTACGGGCTGAGACTGCGGGGGCCGATCCACGGGGGAGTCGGTCGGTTATTGGGTGGTTTTTTTTTGTCTCCAGTTGCAGGTTCTTTTACAATGTTCGTGGCGCGCCGCGAGAGACTGGATTTTTACGTCTCTGTACTTGAATCTTGGACACTCTCATTTTTACGGATTATTTTTACGCGTAATTTGGCAATACAAAAAAAAAAAAAAAAAACCAATGTTGCGTCCATTAAAGTAGTTTTCATTCAATATTCAAGGTTTATCAACAGCGTACTGTAAAAACACTCGGAACCACTATTTCAAAGTTATAAGTGCAACACTTTTTGAGCAAGTGGAGATTCCGCAACGCAATCATATAAAAGTCATCCTTATAACTTTTACTTTTACAGCGATGACTAATTATTATTCATAGAGTGGCATGAAATCGTACGAAATCGCATTAAAAGATGAGTACTTTTTTCGGGGAAAAATAAAATTTTATACTAGACTCTTTGTTGCTACTTTTTGCCGTCGTTTTCTTGAATGAAATAGTAACTATGTTTAAAACAGTAAAAATTTAATTGATTTAAAGTAAAATATTTCCATTTGCTTTCAACACTTATAACTTTATAGAAATAGAGATCATCATTTTAAAATAAAATTCTATACTGGTTACGTCTGACCAAACTCGATTTCTTCTACTGAAAATCCCCGTACGGTATAAAATCAAAGTCACCTCTTCTTTTTTTTCCCCCGCAATGAGCTACTTTTGCTTTCTTGACAGAAAAAAGGTAATAATCCCGCACGCGTGTACTTTATAATCATACACGACCTTTCCCGAAGAGCATCCATCGCAAAGTTCGCGCCTTTTACCGCCGAGGGAGCATTTTTCCCCGCGATGATCCGAGCGGAGTTAAAAGCCAATTTTGACGTTAATATCCCCGAATGTAAAGCGCTCGGGTGACAAAGTCATGCCATTTTCATGATGCCACGCAAGCAGCAATAACATGCGTGTGCGGTGCGCTCACTCACCTAGATAATATTCCGAGACCTTCGGTGCAGATCGATGGACAGGAAACGAACTTGATTGCTATGTGCCCGATCATCGTCGGGTAGTGCTGCCTTATCACGGACTCGAATGCTCCCTTGAACGTCGTTATGTCAGACTTTTTGGCCGTCAAGTCGACGTTGGCGTCTGTCGTTAGGGGAAAACATTTTTTTTTTATTTCGACCAAAAAATGACGATAAAACGTGCTTTTATTTCAACGATTTTTTTTCCGCTTCATATAATAATAATTGACGTCTAATGGAATCGATTGATACTTATAAATAAAACTCAGTGTCGAGCCAAGTTCATTCATTGCCGCGGGAACTTTCTGCCCTGCTATGATTAAATAATCGATCGCCGTCACATTTTAATTTATATTTTTCTGTTGAAAGGAAATTAAAAATAAAGACTTTTGAAGAAAAAAATCGATAAAATTAAAAGGTAGAGGGAGACGGATCGAGGGCTGAATTCGACTTGCATGCATATAATTATTAATTAAATGAGTGATAGGAAAAAATATACGCTTCAAAACATACAAAAACTACGAAAAAATTGTGTATGAATATAGAAAAATTGTAAATAAACGTAAAAAAAAAAAACTGCTAATAAGTGTAAATGAACCGTTGATGAATATAATAAAATGTCATCAACAATCAACAGATGGAAATAAATGGAGCATACAGCGTAGCGACTTCTTTAAACTTGACGGATTTTTCAATTTTTTCGATTGTATAACTGCAAAACTAAACTATTGTTCTTAAACTATTAATCTTAGTGTTTTGTAGTCACGAATAATAAAATTAAACGATGTATTGAAATTTTCTTCAATTTTTTTTCGGTACATCGTGAGCTTAACAAAACAGATGAACAAAGTTTCTAATAAAGTGTAAAAATCTTTGAATACCTGTAACTTTTGGAAAACCTTAACTCTTGTACCGTTCAACGCGTTCCAAACGCCACTTTTTTTTATTTCAAATAATCGTTTTTTTCCACACGACTCGCTATACCTTTCCAACCCTTATCTTCACTCTCCACATTTCCCTCCGGATAATACGAAGGAAAAAAACAAAAACAAAAAAAAAAAAAAAAAAAAAAAAAAAAAAAAAAAAAAAAAAAAAAAAAAAAAAAAAAAAATACCAACCCAAAACGCTGCCGGCGTGCATGACGATGAGCAGCACGGTGGTGCTGCAGGGCTGATGGGTGGGCGAGTGCTGGGGCGAGGCCGGACACGAGACGTCGACGCTGGCCGAGGTACGGATGTGGAGCCGTTTGCCGCTGCGCTCGCTGGCCACCCGCTGCAGGTACGTGGGCGAGAATATCGTGTCGTCTGCGAAACGGGAAAATGCGTCGTTGCCCGGCCGTCGGCCGAGCGGTGGGTCGTTGTTATTATCGTGCCTCAGTTTACTCGTCCGATATACCCGATGTACGCAGACACTGGGAAAATCGGGTTGGGCAGATGATGATGGGGGATACGTGATTTTTGGGTACAGGGAGGCGAGCGATGGAAAATCAGAGGATGCGCGCGATTACCTTCGACGCCGGATGGTTATTTTGCGCGTGGGTGGATTATAACGGGGTTCGTCGATGAAATTTGAGTTTTTTCTTTGCCCGTGCAGCTCGACGCCTGAGAGGGTGTATTGGTAATTCAAAAAAAATGCAGACAGGCCAATTTCAGCCAACGAGGTACTGATCTCGATTTTTGGTGGAAAAGCTACTGCAATTAAGTCTGAGAAGTAAGAGTAATTTTTGTTTTCTTTATTCGTGATTGGATCACTTATGATGTAGTTAAATTTTTTCAATAATCTAGATAACAACTCTTACTTTCGATGAATCGGTGTACCACCTTTTTTTACTTCAAAAATAAAATACTACCTTGATCCTTTCCGGCGTCGAGTTGAAAAATATTTCTGTTTGATTCTCTACAGTAGTTACTTTCAAATTTTGCGCGAATAAGACGTATGAATCTTAAACTCCATCGATAAAAGGTAAATACTTATATAATTTCTGTTTTGAATTTTTCAAGCAACAACTCGAAAGCTTCGGTTAAAGTACGCCCTGGTCCAGAGTATTAGATGAAGAAAAAGTTATGAGCGAAACTTTCAAAGTAAATGAAACGCAAACGAGGCAAAGCTTGAAGCAGTTTTAGTCGTAAAACACACTAACTTCATTTGCATTATATAAACATTATTTTAATAAATTCACACACACATCGGTATTAGCTTATTGTTAGTCAAAGGCATTTTTTTGTGAAAAAGGAATATCTTCTTATAAAGTCCCAAGGAGTAAAACAAAAATTCAATCATGATAAACTAAATTTAAAAACCTTGTAATAAGTATATTCACTGAGCCGATGATTTAACAAGAATTATTCACTATTCCGTACTAGCATGATTTATTATATAAATATTAATCCAGCAGTCAAAAAGATTATACTAAAAAAGAGAGAAAAAAAATTGTTTCTCATGGAAAGTATCTCAGCATATTGAAAACTATATCTATAATTCGATGAATTCCGGTGCGCCAGTACTTCAATTAAATGTTTCTCAACTTTCCTCATTCCAATATTTATCCTGCAAAATTTGCCTCATTAGCCGAACGTCTCGAAGAAATATTGGATCGACTATACAAGTAGTTGTACAATTTATAATAAAATAAAAAATAATCATCATTGAAAGTAGTTTTTACGTTTCTTATTTTATTACCGAATTCATAAGCTCACGTGAATTTAATGAATAAAAATAAACTATTTTTATATGTTAATTTTACGAGATCTAACATATTTAAAATTCTAGCAAGCAGACATCGAAGAATATAAATAATCGTTATTGTCGTAGAACAATCAATCGTGCACTAAAGTTTACATATTTAAAAAAAAGAGCGTAAATATGAATTTTTTCACAGCTTATGCACAACTGTTTTCGCTAAAGCTTTCGATTGACAATTTTACAGCTGCTAAGCTTGAAAAAAAAAAAAAAATAACAACTACCTAATTTTAGTACTTTATGATCATGGAAATAATAACGACGATGGCAGGTACAGGTGCAGTAATGAACTTACCCTGCGTACTGTAATCCGGCACGGTCGGCGAGGTCGCGTCATCCTCTTCTGCTAAAAGATCCAAAGAACTCCATTTAGCTAATGACGAGTTCTCTTGGAGCTCAAAGTTTTCTGCGTGATCAGAAATTTCAACCTGCTTTTTTAAACTGGTCCCTCAAATCGACCGATTTTTATAGCTTTTATGTTTTTCAAAGCACCAATGCGCTTTTTCTACATTTATTTATGCAAAATATACAGTAAAAAAGACTTATCTCGATCAAAACTTATCAATGTCAGGCTCAGATGGAAAAGAAGAAATAGACAGTGAATGCAAATACAAACAATTTACAAAATTGTTTACCATAAGTTGATTAGTATACCAAATAAAGAATATCAGCAGTGAATTAGTTAGAAAAATACTTGTATGTTAAAAATACGGTACGTGTATTTGTGTTACAATAAAAATATTGGTGTTAATTTTCCAGTGTAATTGAATACTATTGAATACTTTACCACATGCTTATAAGAACATGCATCAGATTATTTAGAAGACATTGTTCTGTAAAAAAGGCTCTTGTAAGAAATAAAATAAAATAAATTAATAAATTGGTTTTTTTTACTAATAAGTCCTGTTTTTGTCTATGTGGTATTGTATTGCTGTATTTTAAGTTAAAATGGAAAAAATTAGACATTGAATCTATGTTTATTTGTTTACATCACTGATTCCACAACCGAAAATTTATTTATTTTCAATAGTCATTCACGTCATCATTATTAGTGAACATTTCGATACACATAATAACGTAAATGCATCACGTAATGTTGAACTAATAATCAAAACACCATTCAGTTGTTACCTAAAAAATTACAGTTTGTAATGAATGTAGATGTTGTCAGGGAAATTGTAAAAGTGATTTATGCATTCTGGTAAATAATTTATTGGTATAGAAAATATTATACTCATTGCGTTATTTGGTTATTCTTAACATCATCAAAATCCTACAAAAAACTTAAAAGTCAAAGCAAGTAGAAATTTCCTTACTCGTTAAGATTAATGCGATGATGATGATGAAAAAAAAAAATTATGGTAAGAATAATAATCGAAAAAAATGTATTAACAATTATTATCATCGTGGTTCAAACAATATAGAAACAGTCTACTGCAATGTCCTACCTTTAATAATAGGTATAATGAAGCCTTTCAGAGCTGCAGTTATTGCACGTGCGACAAGCAACAAAGACAGACAGAGACAGAGACAATGCATATAAAAAAAAAAGAAATATCTTAGATGCCGAATCGTGCCACATATACTTAGTTTGTGTGCATCCGTGTTTTATTATCAGTAGATATTGTGCGTTTTAGTTGGCTTGTTGATGGATGCCGATGTAGTTGTTTTTTATTGTAATGTTGTTTACGGTAAAAATTACGTGATAAAATAGAAAAACACTTATTGTAACTCCAAAAAGTAAAATTTCTTAAATTAATCGGCAAAGATAATTCGTACTTTTAATAAGATAGTTCATGATTTTTTAATAAAAATTGTACTTTTCACAAAAAAGATACATACGTACAGTGTCAAGAGTTTTAATACTATTGTAATATTAAAATCATAATTTATTATTTATAGGATAGTGGAAAAAAAAAGTTTCAAAGAGATGCAAAAATACGAATTATATCATTTTTAAATTAGTATAACATGATTGGAAAAGAATGAATGAAAATTAAAAATAACGCACGAGATGTACACATGCTTTAAAATCTTGAGTAAAAAAAAGGAAAATTTCATTCTTATTCAATCAAAAATTTTGAAATTTCTAATGCCCTGGTATCCAAACAAAATCATACGATCATGCCTACAGCCCATTGCAACCGCGTCCGAAATGGACTTGGTTGCTAAAATCAATCATATAATAATAATAATAAGCGGACTTGGGCATAATTAGTTTTTCAAATACTTTGAGCTATAATTTTTACAAAAAAATGTAATGCCCTATTGGTGCTGTAAAATTACATACAGTATGGACGAATTTTTTCCCCATTAATAATAAGTAATACATTATATTTTAATAAAGAGAGAGAAAAAAAATATTGAAAAAAAGTTTTTGAATATTTGTCAAATGTATTGCAATATTCATTTTGCTCGAAAAAATGTTGTCTAGTTCCATTCATAAATAGCCATAAAAAAAATTCTCCGTTAAAAATGTGCGTCATAAGTTTGGAATAAGATTGTCTGAAAATCTTCAAAACAATTGTGCCCAAGTCTGACAACACGTAAGACAAAGAAAAAAAGAAACGGACAAACAGCCAATCAAAAGAAATGTTATCTTATAAAAATTAAGAGAAAAAAGAAGAAGAAGAAGAAGGGACGAGAGTCAGGCGGCAACCCTTTACCTTGACAGTCGAAGAACTCGTCGTCGCTACCCGACTCGGACTCGCGCACTATGCTCTCCATTCGCCAATTGGCTATCTGGGCGTCGTAGCTCTTGGCCGAGCTCGGCGAGTGCATCGACGGGCTAGTCTTCTTCCAGCCCCTGTCTTTTTCTGCCTTGGACGGTTTTTCTGGTTTTCTGCTGTAAAAGATATTTTTCGTTGTTCATCCGTCTTGCGCCATCGAGTTGGAGATTTATGTATGAGTTTTATCGTTCAAAAGGGGGAAGAATCGAAGTTGACTATATAACGAATCGAGTTTTAAGTATACGTGAGGTGCGCTCTAATAACTGAGAGTACTGAGACTCGGGAGCTCGTGCGTGGCGTAACGGAGAGTATGAAAACGTGGAGTGCTTACTGAAAGTAAGTTTGGTACGTAGGGGTACACAGAGCTTACTTGGCAAGGACATTTTGAAATTTTTGCTTAAAGTTGGAAAGAAGCGTAAAGTTCTTCAAATATTTTCGTACGTGTGAGGTCGGTGTAGTGAACGATTTCAAATGTTAGTTTTGGACTGACCTCGATGACGAATTAATAGACCATTTTTTCCGATGGATAAGTTTTAATTAGTGCCAAATGATGGGCCCAATGATTCTCCGTCAGAATGAAATTCTTTTATTTTTATTAATGGTGAATACAATTTAATTTCGTTTTATCTATTGGTTCTATTGGCAGGTGTCATCATACAGATACTCGTAGATTTAAACAAATTCCTTTCTTTTCATTTTTGAGGAATTAAAATCAGCTCGGATGTCGTTCACATCTTATATGAAAATAGTCTAAAATACGCTTTTATTAATAAAATAAAAAATAATGTCATATTATACTCATGATTGATAAAAGAGGGATATTCAAACTGTTTCATTGATTATAATAATATACATTAATAGAAATGCCCGATTGCATTCATCATGTATACAATGAAAATTTATTTTTACGTTTTACTTGTAAATAATAGCGAATCTTTATCATTTTTGAACATTGTTTGTATTTTTAACTTATTATTTATGAGCATTTGACTTTCAAGCTGAAAAATCCCATCACCTGAAAAAATAAGTAGAAACAGACGAGTGTGGTAAGACGAGCCATTGATGGATGTACGTACACTCGAGGAAAGTTACATTTTTGAAAACGTGACGGTTAACGACTGTCAATGTTTTTTATTCTACATGGGTGAGGTTAGTTTGTGACATAGATTACGAGCCATTACCAGTCATGGATTGGCACGTTTTCAAAAATGTAACTTCCCTCGAGTGTACGTCCATCAATGGCTCGTCTTACCCCACTCGTCTGTTTCTACTTATTTTGTCATCGATGATAAGCATTTGTGCTAGAAAAAAATTGCTTAGCCATCCTACAGTAAGTTAAAAATTAATTGTAAGAGTCCAGCCATTCCGTCACCGACGCACAGAAAAACAAGTTGGATAGAAGCGTACGGTACAATAAAAAAACGTATTCTTTTAAAAATCCAACGCATCGTCTTGATGAAATTTTTATTATCTCACATCCGGAAATGTCGTTCCCGTAACAGTTTACAGTCTCGTGTGGAAATCGAAAACCATCGTAATCGAAAAACAAACAAAAATCGAAAAACAATCAGCAAAATCACCCAACGTTCCGAAAAACCGTTTCAATTATCCACACATCAGGCCCACTCTCGAAGAAGAAAAAAAACAACAACAACAACAACAAGAAGCAAAAAAAACCCCACCTGATCGGCAATACATCCGTGGGCGAGTCCTCGGGACTGAGCTCGGCCTCGGAGCTGACCGCGGTACTGATGACCGGGATGTCGGACGGCTTGCGGGCCGCGGCCGGGCTCTGCGGGTCCTCGCTCTTCTCGATACTGCCGAGCGTCGCGGCGAAGGTCTTGGCTACCTGGGCCGAGTCCTGGGGCGTTATCGTCGCGCTCGCCTTGTCCGAGTCGGGCTCCTCATCGGCGTCGCCGCCCTCGAGCTCCGCGCCGCCGCCACCCTCGCCCTGGCCCATCGTCGCCTGCAGGGCCAGTTGGGTCTGGCGCTCGATCTCCCGTATGTCCTCTATCGTCAGGCCGTTCCACTCGTCCTGCCACGCCCAGGCTTGCCGGTGGGCTCGCACCATTGTTTTCCTCAGGGCTGTTTTGGGGACAGTTTGGCCGTTTCACTCGTTGACGATTGCGATTTTTTTTTTTTTTTTTTTTCCGTCCGGCGTTTTTTTTTTGAAGCGATGGTGCGTTTTATACAATGCGAAAGTGGAATATTCATTACGAACGAGTCCGATTGGATGCTTTTGTTTCGTCAACATTAAATCCACGCTTACGATGGAGTTTTTTCGTTCTCTCGGACAAGAAACATCGTTGTTCAATGCATTCGGTTAAAAAATATCGCTCATTTAACCACCGATGAAGTGAAACATACGAATGCTGTTGGTCGAAAGTCGTTCAAGTAATTCAAATTCGGGGTGAAATTGATTTGAGTATGATATATTCCAGAGAGTCTCACGTTACCGATTTATATTTCACACCATAATTTTGTTCGGAAAAACAAAATTGTATTTAAAAAAATAAGATGTTCTTTATTAAAGATAACTATTGATATTCTGTATCAAAAAACCATATCTTTCGTCCGAAAAATGAAAAAAAAGTTTACTGTTGGAACATTCCAAAGAATCATGTTCCAACCGTCAAAAAACTCACAATCGAATAAATACGTGTCTCTCGAGTAAGGTTACTCGTTACGATGAGATTTAATACGATTCCAGGTACAACCACTCCTTACCTATATCCTGTATGAACTTTTCGAGCTTGGTCTGCATGCCCCAGTAGCGGAACTCGACGCGGCACAATTTGTAAGCGCACATCAGCGACTTGCCCGACTGCGTGGGCTGAGTCTTTCCCTGGGAGAATTTTTTTCTTTTTTTTACATTTTTCCCTCTTGGAAAAGGCAAGGGGCACTCGGGCGCCGGATACGCACCGCTCTCTCAGCTTCTTTGCAAATCGTTAGCTCGGGGGAAGAGTAAGGATACGTATTTTTCTTTCGCGATGGGAGGAATATGTACGTGTACTCGCGTTGCGCGTGAGAGTTCTCTGATTGTACTACATGAGTGTACACTGAGAGAAAAAAAGTACAAAAATTATTGAAAAATTCCAGTAAAAATTACTGTTTGAACTGTAAAAGTTATAGTTAAATGTTTTAAAATAGTAAAATAAATTTTTTAAAAATATGTTAAAATTACAGCAAAATTTATCAACCTCTCTTTGGAACTAGAGGTATGGTAGGCAATTTTATAGTCCCAACTGATAATTTTACATTTTTTTTACTGTTCAAACAGTACTTAATTCTATTTAGTCAACTTTCCATTAGCTTAAGAACGATCATTTTCACAGTACTATGTCTATAATATTTATGATTTTATTCTCACCGCGTACGTATGTTTGAACGAGGCGAGAAAGTTTAATAATAACGATTCGAATTTTATCAATGTGAAATTGGATCATCATTTAGACCCAAAAGGGTTGGAGAGTTATTTTTTCTACCAGACAGAAAAAAATAAACAATCGACGGAAGTTTCACCCGTACAGACATTCGGGAAAAGCGATTGATCCGTCAAACTCCTCCGCGTTATTGTTTCGTCGCGTGGGCGGTAGAAAAAAAATATATATATATATATGGAAAAACACAAAAGCAATCCACAAAGAGAACCAATCGAATGTTTTATTCATAGACCGAAGGAGAGGAGGCAAAAAGAGGGGAAAAAGAATTTATACAGAGCGCCACTGCAGTCATTCCCCGCGAGCTAATCGAAATACTGGGGAAAAGGCTGTGCACGCAAGTATACGTATATATACGTACTTTGACATCGGCCCAATACTCCTCGAGCCAATTTTCCGTCAATGGACCTCTCCCAGTTTTTTCCGACACGTAGAGCGTCGGATCCTCCTCTTTAACATAATCGGCTCCAGTCAGCTGGTCCTTCACTATGTCGATTACGTCTGTGCATGCGGAAAATACAACAGGGTGGTTAATTTTTTTTATTCGCAAGAGAAATTTCGATGCAGTGTTATCTTTTTTTGCTAAATTGAATATGATCGCGTTGTGAATCAATACGTTTACAGTGCGAAGTAGGAAACGATTGTTTTTTGACGCATAAAACTGCGGCTCAACATTGGATAATACATCGATGTGATTGTTTATTAAATTAATATTAATGATGAATTTATGCATTCATATTTCTTTGATAGATTATGTTTGCGTGCAGAAATTTGAATGTATGATACACGTGGATTTACAGAGCAAACCCATTTTATTTATTGAAATAGTAAAAGTAAGACGCCACTACGAATCGAAATGCGAACGGTCATTGTGTCATTTGGTGAACAGAAAAATTTCACTGTTCCGATCGGAGAACATTATTTAAATGGATGACCAATCAATTTGTCACCGTGACATGGTTTTGTCATGAAAATCGATGGCTCTTTATGAAAAAGAATACGATTCGGTCCCTACAAAAAGTAATTGCTGAATTTTCAATAAATTAAATAGTGATGTGTACAATAACAAAAAATACAGTAAAAAACGTATATTTTATTCAATAAATTCAGTAACGACGTATCATATTGTTGCACCCGGTTACACGAGGTAAATTGTAGAGCGATAGACTTACAATCGAATCGCCATACGCGGCGAGCCTCACTACAAATTTCGTCCTTTTATATCATCGCATGTTTCTATCCGTAAAAATGTCAAACTCAAAAACTGAGATTCAGAATCGCATTCTTTTTCGGGAAAATCTCCGGATCGAATTATTATCCTCAAGCAGCAAACAAGTAATAAAAAACCAAGGATCTACCGACCAACATCGCGATTCCGGAGATCGCTGCCCGATAGCTTGAACACGTTGTCCTGGTAACCATTGTCGGGAAAGTAATAAGTCTCGATCTCTATGGAAAACTTCTCGACGAAGGGACAGGTGTAGCGGGTCTTGGTGTACGGATAGGCGTTCCAGGCCTCCTCCTTGACCATCAGCGCCGATTTCGGCAGCAGACTCTTGAACCAGCCCGGCAGGTGGCTGCCCACGTGGTAGATCTTGTGGGTGTACTGGCCGTTGCCGCCCGGGCCGTTGGAGTACGGCTCGTTCACGATTATCTCGACACCGCTGCCCGCCCCTTTGCTCTCCTCCCGGGATTTTTTCTGCAAACAATTTTTTTTTTTTTTTCTTCTTTCTTAAAAATGAACCGGGTTGCAAAATACTCGTCGGCAAGCTTTTGTCCGACTTTGTGAACACAGGAGTGTGGGCACGAGGGATTCCCCGGCGCTACGCGAGCCAGCGGGGCTGGTACATGGTATGATAGTGCGGTGGTAGTAAAAGCCTCGCTCAGTTCCGAGTCCGCGTCTATGCACGACTGTTTGCCTTGCTTGAAAGGCTTCCGCCTGCAATCTTGCTCGTGGCCCTTTCCGAGAGCGAACATGACCGTATGCGGAAACACGGGCTGTTTTTTCTTCTTATGTAGGTACACGAAAATATTTGCGCTTCGCGTCAACGTTATGCGCTTCGCTCGGGCAGTGAATTCACGAGTTATTATCGTACTGATTACTGGTTTTTTTTTTTTTTTAAAAAAAAAAAACACATGTTCACACTCATACACATGTTCTTCGGATACGCGACTCCCCAGAAGTGAGTTTTGACTAATGGTTCATCAAGTTCAATTATCCATTTCCGAATCGATTAATCTCTGTTTGCGAATGTTGAATGTGAATGGATAATTGATCTTGTTTCAATATATTTTCGTGCGAATGATTGGAACATTGTTATTCGTTCGCACCATAATTGTTGCGGAAGAATATTGATATTCTTGTTCGTGAGATATCGTCAGCTTTCCAAACTCGCCGACGGAAATTCTCTGCCCTGACATTTTTCGCGCGGGTATAGTACGTACAATGCTATTACACGAAGCTTTTCTTGAATTCAAATTAAACTGCTCGAGTTCGACAAGGGCATTACAAACCAGCTCGAGCGAGGAAAAAAATGTAATCCACAAAGAGGAGAAGCGACGAGAGACTGGCAATAAGTACGGGTGGACGAACGGAGGGCGGGAGAAAGGAAAAAACTCACGGCTATCATGTACAGCTGCGCTATCTTGTACTCCTGCACGGTGAGCGGGAGCGGTATCCGATACTCCTTGATCAACATTTTGATTGCCTTTTCCCTCCTCTATCGGCGCATCTCTGGAACAGAAAGCAAACGGGAAGAGTCACTTCGACCCCGCTGAGCAGGAGCAGGCGCGAGTCGACGATTTGTTTTCTTCTTTTTTTCCCCCACCAATGAAAGTAAGGTTTAGCTCGATCATAAATTTCAACGATCGGGCGATATGATTTTTTAATCGGTTCCAACCCACGAACAAACTGTTTCGATCGAGCGCGCTGTACGCACATACAGCGCCACGGAATCGCGACAGAAGGCTCGAGCAGCGGTTCGCACACACGTGCGAGGAATGATCGCCCGCGGCGCGCCCTCCGATCCCGCGGGGATCGCGGTTTCGCTCGTGGCGCTCCTGAACCGCGATCGAGGCTTCGCGGGACCGCTGGTGATCGTTTTCCCGTGTGTGCGGGCCGTGCGAGTTGCGCGGTGATGATCGCCGATGCTCGAAAACGATCGCGCGTGGACGACGATTTGTTTGCTCGTGCAGAGACGATTGGTCTACATCTGTACCGATGCGGATTTCAACGCCTGCCACGGTCCTTCCTTCGATCGCGGTCTTGGGGTGAGCGAGAAGAAACCGGCACAGGCAGATTCCCACGCGCGATCAAGCACCGAGGCGTTGTCCCGACCGACGGGGGCCCGTTCTCGATCGACTCCTCGCGCAATCCGCCCGCGTCCCCCGACGAATCTATCCACGATACGCGCGCGCTCGAGGAGCAACAGCCGTGGGGCCAGAGCAGTGCAGCCTTGTGCGTGTACAGGTTCCCTGATGGCCCATCGGCACAGGCCGCTCTCCCTTTGGCGCCGTGAAAGCTCGACGAGCCCGGCCCAACTACCATCTGCCTTTGTACAGGGAGGACGAGACGGGGGACTGCTGCACGCGCGTCTGGTGTATTTTTGTTGGGTATACGCTTGACGCGCCCGGTTCATTTTCATCGCTGTACAAGTCAAACGAATGGTTTGAGTTTGTACGCATTCTCAGCTCCCGGCCTGTTGAGTTATTCGGCCCGACTGATGGATAATGCCGGTATATACTTTTGTCGTTTCGAGCAACGTTTGTAAGATTGATCAAAGTTCCGGGGGGATGATTTCGTCTCGTCGATGCCTAAAATCGTAGAAGAAGGGGAGTCGGGGACAAGGCGTCGCGTAACGTAAGACGGACAGTTCGATTTTTATGAAAAAAGTGTTTGATCAAAGAGGGGCTTTTAGATCTGTTGGTGGCGCATATCGATGATATTTCTCGATTATTATCACCATCGCATGATAGCGTCGGCGCAATCGATCGCGAGAACTGCCTTTCATTCATCTCCGCCACAGGGATGAAATGTGCGAGCAATAATAATGCACGGGGGAATATGTTCTCGTCGGCCTTTTCGCGGTCGGCTATTAATACACGCCGTTGGATCGATGAAAGTTTCAAAAGCCAGACATGGACGATAAACTGGCTCCACCACCCTGGAGTGATTATTCATGGACGCTGGATGATTCTCGACGAGTCGGGAGAAGGAAAAAAAAAACCAGTGCATAGAATACATGTATTACGTATAGCCACTGCGCGTCTGCGATTTACATGTACAGAAATGTTCCTCCCATAATACAGGAGATGGCTATTGAGATGCGCACACGAGGTATCGTTTGTTACGTATTTTTTTTCACCTTCTTCGATTTCTCGTGCGAAACATGTGAAGTACATCGATGATGTGAACACTCGCACGTCGGTTCGGTAGAAGAAGGCGCTATCTGCATTTCGATCGAAAATTCGTACTATTCCGACTGATAATTGGAAAGATCATTACACTGTGTGATATTCAAGTTTTTTTTCCCAACCAAACCATGGTGAATTTTCAACTCGAGAAAATGCATTCGCGGCACCTCGTTCCACCGAACCGACGACGTTAGAACCCGAGTTCGGACCGCATTTCCGCTTGTATTCATCTCCCTCGACATTGATGCCGAGCGAAGGATGGAGGAACCCCCGACCGCCGCGGACAATGACTCCACTCGTGCACAAAAGTCCCGAACCGCGCAGCGTACAGACAAGCGCGCTGGCATGGCTCGAGGCGTCGGGACTCTCTGCGTCAGCAGCGCGCGGACACAGCGGGCTGATCCATACAGACCAGCGCACCCAAGAACTGGGCGTGTGACAGTATGGAAAAGCGCGTCGAGCAGACCCTGTCTCGCGGCCTCGCCCCCGAGCTTATCGCTGGCCGCGGCGTTGCTGCTGATGCTCCGCCGATGTATAGTGGTGCCGATGGCACGTGTGAGGTACAACCCGAGCACATGCTACAACGCGGAAGCTCGTCAAGTGCGTGCACATCAGCTCTCGCGCCGCTGCATTGTACAGTACACCCACATACGGCTCACACGTCCGCCTCTCTAATCCTCGTCTCGCGCGCGCTCGTCTGTACGCGTCTGTCTGCCTGCTTGAATATGACGTACAGCCAATATACGCGGACGCAAAACTCTGCCTGCACGCTGGTCGGACGGGGAGAGGACGACTGCCGCTGTTGGCCTACTTTTTTTGCTTTCCCCTTGCGCTGCTGCTGTCTTTTTCTCTTTGTCAACCAGTACTGTGGTACAGGCATAAGCGGGGGGGGTTTCGTCGGTAAGTGTGTTTTTTTGCGAAGCAGGCTCTCTTCTTTTTCATCTGGTCGCGTGTGTACGACGTAGGGGAGTGCGTCTTGTATCATTGCCGGGGAAAAAAAGCCTTGCTCTTTGCGGAACGACCGTCCGAGGCGGGGAGAAAATTTTCGATCGAGCTTAAATTTGAAGGACATTTTTCGGGCTTGTTACCAAAAGCTTGAAAGGTTTGGGACAGGTTTCGTCGGAGCGAAAAAAAAAGTCCCCAGAACTTGTATTGCGGCGAGAAACGTATGATTTGCGGACAATATACGCATGACGCGTCCGTGGAAAGAAATCAAAGCATAATCGTGAATACTGCAGGACGGAAAAAGAAAAAACAACAACAGCTGAATATTTTTCAGGATGCTGAATGTGAATCCAAAGTCCAAATCAATTTATCGTCTGCAATTTTTTTGTGCAAACACTCGATTTTTGTATCCATTCTTTTTTTTTTTTTTTTTAGAATCGACCAAAACTGTTTGTACGAACATTTAAAAGAAAAGACGAAATGATTTTCATTCTGCCGTCGATGTAAAAATTTCACCGGCTCACTCGATGATAAGAGCAATCGAGCTCTCCTTTCTAGGAAACTAAGCAGGCTCAAAAGAAAAAGCGAAGCGCGCGCTCAGCCCCTCGTCCACCTTCCAATAAGCCCTTTGTGCTGATTTCACTATCATTCTTCCGCGCAAAACTCCTTTCGCCAGCCCCCATCCGTTTCCCAATACGCATTTAGCCTCCGCTTCAACTCGTACCGACTCCACGCAGCTGTTCACAC